>ONZH01019202.1:0-206637 GCA_900303285.1 Rhinella marina
TTTCCAGTCTTTGTAGTATAAACTCAGGCAGTTTCCCACTCATCACACATCTACAGATAGTTGGAAACAGAGACACTTGGGATTGGGGGACCAAATGCTTGGAGAATTTATCAAATCTAAAACACTTGGACCTGAGTCACAATGACTTTCGAGAAGCAAAATGTTGTGGGGCTCAGTTCAGTGGTCTACATAACCTCTCTTTCCTGAATCTCAGTTATGGTTCACCACTCCCATTAGACAGCCCGGCATTTCCAGAGAACGTGCAGCTAGGAATTCTAGATTTTTCAAATGTCCATTTGTTAATGGATGAATCATCAAGTCCTTTTAGTAATTTAGTTGATCTGAGGGTCCTGAACCTGTCTTATAGTCATGTGAACACCAGCCATATGCAGCTTCTTGAGGGCCTGACAAGTGTGGTTTTCCTAAGCATGGCAGGAAATTCATTTCATAATGGGATTCTGAAAAGTGAAAATCTATTTTCCAAAGTTCTACAGCTGGAAACCCTGATACTATCTACCTGTGACCTGGAAGCCATAGAGAAACAAGCTTTCAAGAAGCTGAAGAACTTGAAATCTGTTGACCTTAGACACAAACAAACTAACGACATTTGCTACAAATGCTTTTCGGGAACCTAACTGACATTTCCTTAAATTTCGCCTTTAACATGATCTCGACTATTCCTATTGTTTTGGTCCAGGATATATCAGATGAAAGCATAATCAATTTAAGTTACAATCCCATTGACTGTTCGTGCTCAAACCTAGAATTTCTAACTTGGTTCAAGCAGCATGAAAAGATCTTTCTAGATAAGTCAAATACCAGGTGTGGATCACCACCATCACTGGCTGGTACAGAGCTGACTAAAGTAAACAATAACATGTGGAATTTCACTAACATATGTACTGTTAATTGTCATAATGACATTGATCTGCATAATCCTTATAATATGGCTTATACAGTATTACAGGAGGCGGATTTATGCTGCGATTTAGAAGTTATATTAACCCCCCATCACCCTCCCCCAAAAAAAGAAATCCGAAGATGAATACATTGTGTAAATGAATACAATCCCATATTTTTAATTACATTTATTTTATGATGTGTGACAGATTATGTATATTTTTATTATTTTTTTTTTCTTATTATTGTGGAGACAGCCATCTTGACTGAACTGCTACAACAGAGATTTGGGTTGCAGTTGCCACCCCGGACCTAAGAAAATAAAGTCAGAAAAATGGCCAATTCTCTATGCCAAGGAGGGGCAGGAGCTGGGCTGTATCATTCACTTTAGGCACTGTCAACATGGATCCTGTGCCATCTGTTTGGAAATTTATGACAGACGTTGTCTGCCTTTGTAATCCTTCCCCATTGGGTATACAGTAAAAAGATGATTGCAAACCCTACCCCCAGTTATAATTAGTACAAGTGGAAAAGTACCAGACAATTGCTGAGTGGCCAGGGTAAAAACTGCAATATTTCAGGATTTTGTTTACAGGAAAATAAAAGTTTTGTGAGGTCAGGGTTGCTTAGAGGTGAGCCTCCGAGAGCACATCGAATTAGGCACCGCAAGACACCATCTCGGTGGAATCAAAGTAGAGATACTTGCTCCCTAACAAGATGGAGACTAAAAACAGCCATAGACATTGGTCTAAAGTTTGATCTAAAGGACAATTACAACCAAAACAAACATTTGTTGGTTGAAATTCAAAGATTGTTTTAGCCAACCGAAAATAGATTATAATTTGAAAATAATTCAGCTGTGTCTAATATTTTCATCCGATCTTTTGTTCAAAGAAAGATCATTCATAAAATCAAAAGAAAGAACATTCCCAGAAAAGATCTTTCATCCATCGCCCGTTTTTCATTGAATGTATATGGACAGTTTAGGCTACTTTCACACTGGTGTTTTCATTTTCCGGTATTGAGCTCCGTCATAGGGGCTCAATACTGGAAAAAAAAAAACGCTTCAGTTTTGTCCCATTTATTGTCAATGGGGACAAAACTGAAATGAAGAGAACTGAATGCTCCTAAATTCATTCCGTTCAGTTCTCTTCAGTCTCTAGACCGGAGAGCAAACCGCAACATGCTGCGGTTTGCTCTCCGGTCTGGGCATCCGCACCAAGACGGATCCGGAATGACCCCCAATGCAAGGCAATGGGGACGGATCCGTTCGGTGTGACCACAATGGTAAACGGATCCGTCCTCCATTCACTTTCAATGAAGTTCATGATGCATCCGTCACCTTGCACTTTCCCCTCCCTCCAGCAGGGAGCACTGTGGGGAAACTTGCCCTTGTGCGCGGTCCTCCTCATCGTCGCTGGTCAGGTCCGGAGCTGGGACAGGTCGGAAGCTGCTGGGGACAGGTAAGTAACCCCCCCCTCCTCCTTCTCACAGTGTCTGACACGTGTGGGGCCGGAGCACGGTTCCGGCCCCACATGTGCACCTGCGGCAGCACGGATCCGACGGGACCCTTCATCTGCCGGGTCCGTGCTGCCGCTAGTGTGAAAGGGGCCTTAGTCTTTATTGGCTGTTTACAGTTGAATCAAAGTGTGTATGTCTGAAATGAATGCCAGATGTTTCAACTGCTGTTTAATCTTCAACCAACTTCTAGTGTGTAGGGCAATCTCAACTCTATCCATACTACAAGAAAATTTAGACTAGCAAATACATGTTCACAGGTGCATATCCATAAAGCAAGCATAGAGAAAAATAACAAAAAATATGGCTGCACAACATTTCACATACAAACAATAGAACTAAGGAATGGGGATCATTCTAAATTAAAGTGGTTTTACACCTACTAGAAATGGAAATTGAAAAAATAGAGGCTCTTTGCGCACATTTTTTGATCAAAACGTGTGTCCGGCCCCCATCTACCAGTCGTCAAGGTGGCTTCCGCAGATGGGTACCTAACACTAACAGACTGCCTCTCTTGGACTTACCGACAATACTCTATCCTATAATGACCTCACTGATTATGTAAACTTGAGATACTTCCTCATTTCTCTTGCATAGCTTTACCAAAAATTATATAATTTAACTTGTCTTGAAATCCAGTATTTTGCTTTGGTCGTGGTAAAACTGCTGTGGGGCACATGGCAGGACTCAGAACAGAAGGAGCGCCATATGGATTTTACAACACAGATTTTGATGGATTGGTTTGCGGGAGCCATTGATTTTTATTTTTTTGAGCTATTGTCTTATGTAGGGGCTCATTTTTTGCAGGATGAGTTGAGGTTTTCATTGGTACCATTTTGGGGTAAATACGCCTTTTTGATCGCTTGGTATTACTCTTTTTGTGAGTCAAGGTGAAAAAAATAGCTGTTTTGGCATAGTTTTTTTAGCATTTTTTTACAGCATTCACCTGAGGGGGCAAGTCATGTGATATTTTTATAGAGCAGGTTTTTACGAATGCGGCGATACCCAATATGTCTAACATTTTTATTATTGTTAAGTTTTACACATTAGATGCATTTTAGAACAGAATTAAATCTTGTTTATGTGTTTCCATTTTCAGAGAGCCATATTTTTTTTTATTTTTCGGGCGATTGTCTCAGGTAGGGTATCATTTTTGCAGGACAAGATGACGGTTAGATTAGTACCATTTTGGGTTAAATACATCTTTTTGATCGCCTGCTATTACACTTTTTGTGAGGGAAGAGGGAAAAAAATGGCTATTTTGGCATAGTTTTTTTTAATTTTTTTTTTACAGCATTCGTCTGGGGGGCCATCTCATGTAATATTTTTATAGAGCAGGTTGTTACGGACGTGGAGATACCCAATGTGTCTAACATTTTTATTTTTGGAAAGTTTTACACATTAGATGCATTTTTGAACAGAATAAAATCTTTTTTTGTGTTGCTATTTTCTGAGAGCCATATTTTTTTTATTTTTTGGGCGATTGTCTCAGGTAGGGTATCATTTTTGCAGGACAAGATGACGGTTTGATTGGTACCAATTTGGGTTAAATACACCTTTTTGATCGCCTGCTATTACACTTTTTGTGAGGGAAGAGGGAAAAAATGGCTATTTTGGCATAGTTTTTTTTTTTTTTTTTACAGCATTCGCCTGGGGGGCCATCTCATGTAATATTTTTATAGAGCAGGTTGTTACGGACGTGGCGATACCCAATATGTCTAACATTTTTATTTTTGGAAAGTTTTACACATTAGATGCATTTTTGAACAGAATAAAATCTTTTTTTGTGTTGCTATTTTCTGAGAGCCATATTTTTTTTTTTTTTCGGGCGATTGTCTCAGGTAGGGTATCATTTTTGCAGGACAAGATGACGATTTGATTGGTACCATTTTGGGTTAAATACACCTTTTTGATCGCCTGCTATTACACTTTTTGTGAGGGAAGAGGGAAAAAAATGGCTATTTTGGCATAGTTTTTTATTTATTTTTTTTACAGCATTCGCCTGGGGGGCCATCTCATGTAATATTTTTATAGAGCAGGTTGTTACGGACATGGCGATACCCAATATGTCTAACATTTTTATTTTTGGAAAGTTTTACACATTAGATGCATTTGTGAACAGAATAAAATCTTTTTTTTGTGTTGCTATTTTCTGAGAGCCATATTTTTTTTATTTTTCAGGTGATTGTCTTAGTTAGGGTCTCATTTTTTGCGGGACAAGATTACGGTTTGATTGGTACCATTTTGGGGTACATACGCTTTTTTGATC
Source organism: Rhinella marina (assembly GCA_900303285.1). Taxonomy (NCBI): domain Eukaryota; kingdom Metazoa; phylum Chordata; class Amphibia; order Anura; family Bufonidae; genus Rhinella; species Rhinella marina. The sequence goes on from ONZH01019202.1 coordinate 4,688, forward strand.
GCCTGCTATTACACTTTTTGTAAGGGAAGGTGACCAAAAAATGTCTGTTTTGGCACAGTTTTTTTTTTTTACTGCGTTTACCTGGCGGGGTGGATGACGTGATATTTTTATAGAGCCGGTCGATACGAACGCGGCGATACCTAATATGTATACCTTTCTTTTTTCACCTTTTTTTAACCATTTTTTTTAACTTTTTTTTTGAAAATGGCTTATTTTTTTTAACTTTTATTATTATTATTTATTTATTTTTACTTTATTTTTTAACTTTTCATTTTCCACTTTATTTAACTTTTGGGGGTCTGATCCCCTTTACAATGCATTACAATACTGTTGTATTGTAATGCATTGGCTGTAAGTGTATTACTCAGTGTAATACACTTACAGCCTGCTTCCTGTGCGATCCAGGGGGCAGGATCGCACAGGAACGCAGGGATAGCAGCCACGATGCCTAAGGAAGGCATCGGGCTGCTATTCAAGTAATTGGGTCCCCGTCACAGCAGCACGGGGACCCGATGGCCCCGCTCGCCATCCTGAATAGCGGCGGACCATGCCGCACGCCTCATGTGCCGCGGTCAGCGCTGACCGCGGCACATGAAGGGTTAATGCGCCGGCATGTTTTCACCGATGCTGGCGCATTCAGCAGGGGTCCGGCTATTGGGTACAGCCGGAACCCCGTCGCTCGTCCGTCCTGGGGCTCCCTGACACCCCTTTTCTGCAGCGCCGTCTTTAGACGGCGCTGCAGACGGGGGACTCGCGCCGCCCTCCGTCTAAAGACAGTGGGCGGTCGGCATCGTGTTAAAGTTGTATAATCAAAGTCCGAAGTTCTTCACCGAAGTCTCGCACGACTTTGGACTTAACGAATTTTGCCTCTGCGAAGCCCATACATTTTAATGCTGTACGGAGACAGGTCTCCCTACAGAATGAAAACGAAGTTTGGGAACGAATCGACTTTGGATGATCTTGGACCCAAAGCTCGTTTCTCTAACCCCTAATAATAATAATATTATGAATGTGGTTTTTGCTGCAAACTAGAGATAATGGGACCTGTGTTGTCCATGGACTTCCATTAAAGAACAACTCCCGACAAAAATTTTATTCCATGTCCTGCTAGAAATGTACATGATATAATCTGTAGTGAATGTCATTTTCTTACCAGTGTCTGAATTTTTGACTTATATCATCCTGAAGTTTCTTATCTGTGTCATGTGACCAGCAATTAGACCCGGCACCAACTCACACAGAGACTTATGTGTGGACAGGAAGTCTAATTCTCTATGTATTCCTATGAGAGTGAAAGTGAGGCTCCCATAGGAATGAATAGAGCAGTGACTGGCTTTCTGTCCTGGGTCAGTTGGAGGTCAAAGAGTTGGTCACATGACCCATCTACAATAAGAAGAGAGGTTTTTACTCACAGAAACAGTCACTGATAAGAAAATGACATTCACTACAGATTATATCATGCACCTTTCTAACAGGTCAGAGAATACAAATTTTTGCGGGAGTTCTTCTTTAAGACTCTTCCAGTGAACATTACTCTATACCAGTTGGGGATCATCCAAGTAGGTTTGACACAATCATTGTTAATTTTGGATAGCTATGGTTTCATTGTCAGTACTTTAACCCCTCCGCGCCCAGAAGACACCCGCAGCTCATGTCCGCGATCGGCATTAATGCTGATCGTGGACATTTAACCCTTCAGATGCCGCAGTCAATTTTGACCACGGCATCCGAGGGCTTAAAACACCAGAAGCATATAGAACGCCCATACTATAAAAATTTATTTCCCGTATGGAAAACAGCGAAATGGAAAAAAGCGTCAAAATGGCCGATTCGCCATTTTTGTCGCTTTTTTTTCTAAAAAAATAAAAAATAAAAAGTGATCAAAAAGTCATACACACCCCAGAATGATATCAATAAAAAGTTCAGATCGCGCCGCAAAAATGAGCCCCCATACAGTTACCAAAAATACAATACCCCCATACAATACCAAAAAGTTATAGGGGTCAACATATGACAAAAAAAAATAAAAAAATTCCAACTTTATAATTATTTTATCACTATCAAAACGAAAGAAAAACTATACATATTAGGTATCACCGGATTCGTAATGACCAGTAGAATGAAAGTAATTGGTCAGTTTTAATGAACATTGAACGCCATAAATAAAAAAAAACCCATAAAACTGTAGCGAAATTGCGTTTTTTTTGCAATTTCACCCAGTTTGGAATTTTTTTCCCGCTTCCCACTACACCATATGCAATATTAAATGATGGCGTTGGAAAGTAAAACATGTCCGCAAAAAACAAGCCCTCATACAGCTATGTGAACAGAAAAATAAAAAAGTTATGGCTGTTTGAAGGCAGGGAGCGCAAAACGAAAAAAAAAAACCTCCGAGGCTGAAAGGGTTAAGGGAGATTTCAAAAATATTTTTTTCCTTCTTTTTAAAGATTTTTTTTAGTCTGTGTATTTTTTTTTTGGAGCAAAAAACTGCAGCAGCCAGATGTTAAATGTTAGTCAGTAGGAAATTTTTATGCAGTGTAATCTGCCAGCAGCAAGTAATAGAGCAGAAGGAGCTTAGCAGATTGATATATAATTTTATGGGGAAATATTCAGTAAAACTTGTGTATACATGTATCAATTTACTCATGTCCTCTAAGGCCCCATGCACATGACTATATCTGTTTTGCAGTCCGCAAGTTGAAGATCTGCAAAATACGGATGCAGTCTGGGTGCCGTCCACATTTTTTTGCAGGGCGTGGTATGCATTTGCAGACATATTCTTTTTGTGGAACGGACATACAGATGCGGAGAACACACGGTGTGCTTTCTGCAGCCATATGTCCATTCTGCAAAAACACAGAACATGTTCTATACTTGGCCAAAAAATGTGACCATGGACCTACTGAAGTCAATGGGTCTGCAAAAAATGCGGGTGGAACTTACATGCATCTGTATTTTGTAGATTCACATTTTGCGGACTGCAAAAAGGATACGGTAGTGTGCATGAGACCTAAACCATTCTGCCTGCAGCTCAGACACCATGTTTAACTTAGGCTATGTTCACATGTCAGTTTTTTGATCAGTTATTTCCATCAGTTATTGTGAGCCAAAACCAGGTTCGGGTCAAAAACACAGAACAGGTGCAGATCTTTCCATTATACCTTATCTCCGTGTAGCCTCCACTCCTGGGTATGGCTCACAATAAGGCTACATTCACACATCCGTGTGTGTGTTGTCCGTGTTTTGCGGATCCGCAAAACACGGACATTGGCCATGTGCAGTCCGCAATTTGCAGACCGCACATAATAGAAATGCCTTTTCTTGTCTGTGGATCCGGACAAGAATAGGACATGTTCTATTTTTATCCGGAGCCGCGGAACGGAAGTGCGGATGCGGACGGCACGCTATATGCCGTCCGCATCTTTTGCGGCCCCATTGAAAGTGAATGGGTCCGCACCCGGTCCGCACCCAGTCCGCAACATTGTGGATCGGATGCGGACGCCATTCATGGAAATGTAAATGGAGCCTTACTGATGGAAATAACTGATCAAATAACTGATGTGTGAACAAGGCCTTAACAGGTTTCCTTTAAACTAGTTTCCTGGCAAATCCCATAGGAAAAAAAGTCTGGAAAAAATGCAAGTAAAATATTGTGTGACTAAAAAATGCCACCCTCTAAAAAAATGCACAAATTTCACTGTATTTTCTACAAGTGAAACAAACACCCTAAAAAACTGTGGACGCAAAAAAAGTGTGGAACCATGCTATATCAGATTTTCTCAGAGACCTGCCGTCGTTAAGACATTTCTTGACTTTCCTGACACTGCATCCTTGAAGTCATCTGCCATGCCTGGGAAGTAAAATTCAGATTCAGAGATGTGTAAGACTAATGTCAAATTACAGAAAGTGTTTGGTTCCAATTACTGAGGCTAAAAGAGGGACAACCAGGTATCCAGTTCAGGGCCAGGCCATTTACCCCGCCCCCCCCCCTCCCCCTGTCCTGACCAAGCGCAATTTCCATTTTAGTACATGCATTTTTGAAAGCCATAGCTTCATTCCTGTTCTGTTATGTAAATAATTTTTGCACCTTTTTATGTCATTTTTATTTTAGATTTTTTTTTGTGAAAAAAAGAAAAGGGAAAAAATAGCCTGCTCGTTATTTTTTTTTTTTGTTAACAGTGCAACATGCAACTAAAAAAAAAAAATATGTCCCCTTTCCATAATATTGCTAGAAGCTGCAGTGTGGCGTGATGTGGCTTTTATATTGGTTTTAATTGTTAAAATTTTGTTGTTATTTTTAATTTTCTTTTTTTATTTAACATTCATTTTTTTATATAGCTGATTTCTGTTGTAACTGCGTCTGACATAGTAGCCCACATTACATGGGGGAATACAGCCCCCAGCCCCACATGATTGCTGGGACTGGAGCAGAAATGTTTCCAGATCTTTATACACATCGCTTGTTCAGCACCTTGTATAGAGCGATGGGGAAAGCAGGGGCTGTGAAAAAACACCCCTGCTTTCTCTATGGGGAACCCTGCTCATCACTGACATTGTGCTCGCCACTTCTGCAGCTGCATGGTTAGCATGCACCAGCAATCTCTGCAAAGACGTTTAGAAGGTCCATGCAGAGATATATGCCAAACATCCAGATGTATATAGTGAACAGAAGGTCAGCAAGTGGTTAAAGGGAATATATCACCATGAACATGCAGTGCAATCTACAGGCAGCATGTTATAGAGCAGGTGGAGCTGAGCCTTTAAAGAAGAACTCCCGCAAAAATTTTTATTCTCTTACCTGTTAGAAAGGTGCATGATATAATCTGTAGTGAATGTCATTTTCTTATCAGAGGCTGAAATTGAGAGTTTCCACTCTCTTCTTATTGTAGCTGGGTCATGTGACCAACTCCCTGACCTCCAACTGACCCAGGACAGCAAGCCAGTCACTGCTCTATTCATTCCTATGAGACTGAAAGTGAGGCTCCCATAGGAATGCATAGAAAATTAGACTTCCTGTCCACACATAAGGTGCTGTGTGAGTTGGTGCTGGGTCTAATTCCTAGTCACAAGACACAGATAAGAAACTTCAGGATGATATAACTCAAAAATTCAGCTACTGGTAAGAAAATGACATTCACTACACATTACATCATGTAATTTCTAGCAGGACATGGAATAAAAATTTTTGCGGGAGTTCTTCCTTAAGGGGGCATTTTCTTTTTTACATGGTTGTGAGATTAACATTGTCCCTTTAAAATATTCACTTGGCTAATCCTGCTGATATTGTGATGATTTTCATCATTACAGCCATATGAACTGATCACGATGGAACTGTAGACATTCCAATGTTCCAGTGGTTAAATCTTGAAGAATGTATTTTCTATTTTAGGCTGGAGTATTTTGTATCTCAATGTCAGCCAAGAACTGAATTTTCCCTACACATATACTGTAACCACCCTTGTTGTTATGGAGAGCAGCAGAATTATATGAAAATACCAAGAAATGGCTTGGCAATCAGATCTATCCTGTGTATTTGTGTATTGGCCACATTGCTCAGCTAACATTTATTGTTAAAACATTTTACAACTACGCCGCAATGTTTTTCAGTGTTTATGTTGTGTGTATATATAGTATATATATAAAATACTTCTACATCCAAATACACTTAAAGAGTGACTGTACTTCTACATAATTTCACTTTATTTAATAGAGAATAGTGTAACTAGTAAATTTCTAAATCACTTCATTAAAGAAATCTGCCTGCATGCACCTGAAAAAAAGCTGTAAAGAAATGACCACTAGGGGTCTCACTTCCACCCAACTTACAGTCCACTGCCTGTTGTCAGGCAAGATCCATTCATGGTACAGAGACTCAGAAGACGGTTGAGAAGAAGTAGGAGGGTGTCAGAGCTAGCTGAGATCCTGAGCCTGGTAAAAGAACTGCTTCTACACAGCTTCCGAATCACAGGAGCCTCCTGTGTGTCTGTAAGTGTGATTTATCCCTCCTTATTTGTTCTCTGAGGTCCAGAGCTGAAAATAAACATAGTAGGAAGTCAGTGAAAGGATGTCACCGCAGTACATTGCTGACAGAAGGGAGACACCATATGCTTCTGAGTGACATGCATCTAGCTGTGCAGCTGAGTGAATAATATGACTGGAAAAAAAAACATTAGGGAAAGCCAAAGTATAACTGTTCCTTCAAAGTTATGAATGTTTTTTTTTTTTTTTAAACGCAGATACGTTTTAAGACATTTAGCTGTACAACCACACTTCCAGGGTAAAAGCACAGCCACTTAGTAATGGTTGTGGCACTTACAGGGAAAAAGGGGTCTCCTTTTGTTCCATTTCTATCTGCTCGGTTTGACAATTTTGTAAAATAGCCTTAGTCCAATGAGAATTCCTGTTTGGATATATCTTAGATAAGCCTCAGATAAGCCTCAGAAGATGCCTGTCTGTTTTTATGTGATGTAATGCTTTGGAATGTATAAGTATTTCAATACATTATGATTAAAAGGAGTAAATATGGTTAAATAAACTTTGTTAAACATAACATAAATACAAATGCTATATTGACATACACAATGCGAAAATTAAAAAAAAATAAAAATAAATTTGTTCTGCTCCTGAACCTGGTGACACTTTGGTCAGTCAGCAGGCATATCATGTCATACAGAACTATCTTTTACTCTCCGGCGCTGCATCATTAGTTTCTTCTAACAGCCTGCCTTTAGTTGACCAGTAATATCAGCCCAGCTGACAATAGATATAATTTCTGAGAAAAATTATCCATTATTGTGATTGTTATTCTTCAGTTTAAAGGGGCTGTGCAGTGGGTTAATACTGTTGACTTATCTTCAGGATAGGTCATAAATATCACATAGGCAGGGGTCCGACACCCTTGACCAGCAGTTGTCATTACACTGTGCTGCCTCTACAAGCAAGATGTGTGCCACTACCTCTTCCAACAGATGATCGACGGAGGTGCTGGGAGTTAGACCCTCGCCGGTCTGATATTGATGTCCTCTCCAGAGAAAAGGTCATCAATATTAATCCATTACACAACCCCGTTACATTGAGAAGCAAAAGGGTAACAATGTTTTGAACTTTTGACTTTCAGGCTCCATATCTCACCATCCACTACAGCTTCGAACGTGAGACTACCATTATTTTATCATCTTGGCTATCTCATAAATAAACTGCAACTATTTAGCATATGATTAGTTATGCAGATTCTTCTTATGTAACTGCATTGTTATAGTTTTACTCCTAAAATTCTAAATTTTAATTTTTATTATTTTGTTAGTATTTTATAAATTCACATTTGGCTTTCAACACTGCCTGAATCCTTCTGGACATGCTCTCAATCAGATTCAAGCATGTCTAGACCAAAATCTGTTCCCAGGTCTCTTCTACGCGTTCCCAACGTTGGTGCATACTGGTCGACTCACTTGGGTATGAATACAGCTTTTTCTTCAACTCTACCTACAAGTGTTCGATTGGATTGAGGTCTGGGGACTTTGGGCACCAATCCAGCCCCTCTACTTCATTGTAATTGAACCATTTCTTCACAAATCTCGACATATGCTTCGGGTTGTCCTGCAGGAACACTATATTGTCTTTTTCATAGTACTCGAGTGTACAAAGTAACTCATCTTGTAGGATACTCACATATAGCTCAGCATTGAGACCACCATCGATCCTGGTCAAGTATCTAACGCCTTTGGCTGTGAAACAACCTCATATCACTAGGCTTCCTCCACCAAACTTGGCAGTTCCTTCCATTTCTCAATTCGTTACCACCCTTTTTCCTTGTTTCTTTCAGACCCATTTGCACCCACCAGAGCCCAGTTTATTGTTTTTTGTTTCATTGCTCCAAATTGTCCATTTCCAATCTACTACTGTCCACTGTTTGTAATTTTTTTCAAACTCGAGCTGGCGCTTCTTATGACAATGTTGAAGTCAAAGCTTCTTCACCTTCTTTCGGGCCACAATTCCAGACTTGTGTAATGCGCTTTGTATGGTGCTTGCCTGGATGTCTATGATCTCACTATTACGAAGCATATGAGCCACCTCCACTACCGTATTTGTCGCACCAGAACTGATAGACCTTGTGATAAGACAACTTGTTGACTCCAATATTTTTCCTGGATGTCCACCTCTTGTCTTTGGATTGGATGGACAGACTTCATTTCGTATTCTTCCAACTGTCATGGCACTCACATGATGCAGTTTGGTAATTCTCTTGGCCGAGATACCACTATTGATGAGTTGGATGATGGTGAAATCTTCTTTATTGCTACTCATGGATTCGAACCAGTGAGCTTTCACTTGGGAATCAACCTTATGACACACTGAGCTATTAGGGAATGTAAGAACAGGTTGTAATTGTTCCACCACCAGAAGCAAAACAGTAACAATGAAGTTACATGACAAGAATCTGCATAACTAATCATATTCATAAATAGTTTCAAAGGCAAGTTATCTTTGAGATAGCCAAGATGATTGTCTTTCCTCTTGTGTGGTGTAATGGCCTCTTGTCCCCATAAGCCATCTATGATGTTGTTGGTATGGGTCATTGGTATGAGTCAGGGTTTGAAGCTGTAATACAAGTATGCATTATATCATAACTATCCCAAAAAATATTATTATTAAAGGGGAAAACCCTACATAGAGCTAATTCCAAATTTAGACATTAGACACATTAGGGATTGTTTTTGGTAATATAGTATCTGACTGTTCACTGTATTCATGACACTTTGTGAATGGCCAGTATATTGCAGAAACGTTCCTTTATCCTGGTCCTCTGTGCTTGGATTCATCTCAGGCGTCTTATCCCTTTAAAAACTGTAGCAGCTGGCGGGAAAAACAATCTGTGATTTATGTAAACCCAGGCAAGTCACATGGTTTTCAGGAAAAGATGCCTCCCCATGTCATTTCTCCCCACGCACTCTCCTCCAGTACTCACTCGCTCCCCACCCCTCCCCCTGATGTTCTTTTTCCCCAATGTGGCCTCAGATTGGCATGCAGCAGTTTGCTAAGGAGGCCTAGGGAGGAGAAGAAGGAAGGAGGGAGAAAGAAGGGAGTAAAAGGCGACCTAGAATGACACAGGAAACCAGAAAAAAACTAACCTTTTCATTGCCACAGGGTTCTCCAATAATATATAGCCATACATTTGAAAATCAAGCACAACAGTCACGGCTGTAATATGAGTTTTCTAACTTCCCTTTTACATTCCTATAGTCAACAACATCAACCTATCTCATGAAAAACACTGGTGTCTGACATAGCGCAAATTACAGACAAGTCTAGCAAGTATTGCATAATACTCTGAAACATGTCACAAACAAAAAAAAAAACTAACGTGTGCAGAAAACACAAAAAAGAGGTATAAATCAACACAAAAAACACTATAGTAACCTAAGAGTAAAACACTGAAGCAGATACATAGCGGCAGTGTAAAATTGAGCTTTTTGATGTAGTCTTTGGCTGTATACATTTTTTGTTATAATTAAAACCTTTAGTTATATACAGGGATGAAAATGTACAAAATGTCATGCTAATAAAAACATAGAAATACCTTGTAAATAGAGAGAAGACCCTGAGCAATCCATGATTTTAGGGTAGAAACATTTTCTTAGCATGCTGCAAATGATATCCTAAATACAGTAAAATCTTTATTTTTTTTTTTAACAAAACATTTGTAATTATTATTTTTCAATTTGCAATCAAATGTACAATGTGTTCAATGTGGAAGTTCTGTAGATGTTAATATTTCCAGCAGGTTTTTGAATTATTTTTTTGCAAATTTAAAGACTTATTACAATAATGGTTTATTATAATGACATGCGTGGCACCGGGGCAATTACCGGTAATTAAGAAGACTTAATTAAAATGCTGTCATTGCTCAAGCTGTAGGAAATCATACTAAAAGCTTCTCATGGGTTATTACAAGAGAACACAACTTTTTTCACCGCTCTGTTTGTGCCCTTCTCACATCTCGTGCTAGAAGTATAATGACAAGTTCAGATATAGTAACAGCTTTGAAAACATCCACCCAAACAGGAAGAACAAGTGGATTTTTTCTAGTGTGTATTTTTCTTAGCATTTCAGAGAGCAAAAAGATTAGATTAATGTATGGCACAACCATATATTACATTTTGGTCAAGCTGCAAAGTCACTTCTAGAAATCAGGAGATGTTTGGCTAGTTTGAGGACTTGGTGACCATTAGAAAACATGCAAAATTGTTAAAAAAATTTTAATAGTAACATGAAAAATGAACATCACAAAACTTAAAAATTTGCTTAACATTAAAACTTTATTTAAAGGAAAGATTCCCTTTAAATTGATCTACCTTAGAAAACCCATTTTCATATACCCTGTTAATGAATTCTGATATAACAGAGGAAGGTGGTCCTCTTTCCATTACCTTTATCTCTTGACTAGAGTGGAGACTAGGGTCTCTGCTGGAGAACCTGTCCTGTCCTATATTATACAGTCAATCCCTTGCCTTGAATGGGCAGCTGTGTAAAGCTTCATTTCCCCTGTGGTGGAGCTGCTGGGAAACTGAACACTTACTGGTAGATCAGCCCACAGATCGTTGATCATTGGAGAACACTTTACAATCAAGTTATTGTCAAGGGACCCTTCCTACAAGCAGGGATTGTCTAAAGAAGTGAACCCCTTCCCTACACCTAGCACAGCTATCAGAGGTGTGTGGACTTATAAATGATACATTATGGGATTTTGTATAAAGGTGCTTTGTTGACGTGCACTATTATAGAGTATGTTTCTCCTTTCCAAGTGACAATAAACTATCATAATGATGTCACATATGTGACTACCATAGGTCTAGAGCCACAAGGTAAGTCAGTGACAATTATCATACCCGTAAAACTGGCTATTAAGAGCTCATCTTTTCATAATTCCTCTCTTTGATCTATATATATCTTGCATTTAACCCTACCCTAGTAGTCCATCAGCATTGGAGATCACAGTGGTTTTAGGTCCTCCATACAAAAGAGGCGCAGAAATAAATCAAGCAACAATAGGGAAGAAAGAAGAACGGACTAGGACAGTTCTTTCTAAAATTCTAATATTCATTACAGATTCCCTATGTTCATGAGGTGTTTTGTAGACCCATATGAAAGAAAAACCACATAAAATGCATTTGGAAAGTCTTCAGACCCTTTCACCTTTTGTTGAAAAATAAATAAATAAATCAAGTTTTCCCCCACCAATCTGCACTCAATCCCCCTTAATGAGAAAGTGAATACAAAATTTTAGAAATTTTTGCTAATGTATCAAAAAAGACAAAACTAAGTATCCAGACCTTTGCTATGACACTTGAAATTTAGCTCTGGGGGCCTTCCATTTCTCTTGATCATCTTTAATATGTTTCAACACCTTGTTTGTAGTCCATCTGTGGTTGGACATGATTGGACATGATTTTGAAAGACACATCTCTGTCTATATAAGGTCTCACTACTAAAATTGTGTATTAGAGCATAAACCAAGCCATGAGGAGGAAAGAACTACCTGTAGAGCTCAGAGACAGGATTAGCACAGACCTGGAGAAGGGCACAAAAAATGTCTGCTCCACTGAAAGTTCCCACGAACACAGTGGCCTTCATAATTCTTAAATGGAAGAAGCTTAGAACTCTTCCTAGAGCTGGCAGCACCAGTAAAGTAATCGGAGAAGGGCCTTAGTAAGAGAGGTGACCAAGAACCCAATGGTAACTCTGGCTGAACTCCAAAGATCCTGTATACACATGGGAAAAGGTCAACCATCACTGCAGCACTCCACCAATCTGGGCTTTAAGGTAGAGTGAGTAACAGACACATAAAAGCCTGCCTGGAGTTTACAAAAAAAAACCTAAAGGACTCTCAGACTATGAGAAACAAGATTCTCTGTTCTGATGAAACCAAGATTAAACTTTTTGGCCTCACTTCTAAGCATCATGTCTAGAGGAATCCAGGCACTGATAATGACCCTCCCAATACCACCCCTACAGTGAAGCATGTTGGTGGCAGCATAATGCTGTGGGGTTGTTTTTCAGCAGCTCTAACCAGAATGCTCTAGATCTCAGAAAGGAGCGAAGGTTCACCTTTCAACAAGACAATGACCCTAAGCACACAGCCAAGAAAACACAGGAGTGGCTTAGGGACAACTCTGTGAATGGTCTTGAGTGGCCCAGCAAGAGCCCTGACTTGCACAGCAGAATGGCAGAAAATCCCCAGATCCAGGTGTGGAAACCTTGTGGCATCATACCCAAGAAGACTGGAGGCTGGAACAACTGCTAAAGGTGCTTCAACTAAGTACTAAGTAAAGGGTCTAAATATGTATGTCAATGCAAGATTTTAGTTTTTCATTTTCAATAAATTATCAAAGATTTCGAATATTCTGTTTTCAATTTCTCATTATGGGATATTTAGTGCAGAATAATGGGGAAAAATAGATTTTTTTAAAATGTCAGTACAACATATGACAATATGAAAACCCTAATAAGATCACCGTGGCACAATCACAAAAGATAGTGCAGCAGTGCACGAGCCAGTACTGGCCGTCGGCTCAATAGCAACTGACAAGGATAAAGTGTGTATTGTGCCTGCGCTATCAATGTCCAGAATCCAACTAGTATGCCCGACTGATGCTCCCTATACTACTGTGTGCAGTAACCACAGATATATGTACAGCTCTTCATAATACATACAGGATATTTCCCTCATAAGCCAATCAGTCACCTACCAGGATTGGTGGCACTGGAGAGGAAGATGATGTCCTATGTATGTGGCATCCTCTTGTATAGGCAAAAATCCACAGTACTGACAATGTCAGTTGCAATTCTGGATAATGCTTAAAGTGTGCCCCAGCCGGAAGCACGCTTCTTCCCCTCAAAGCTCGCGCTCTGTACAGAGCACACAGTGACGTCACTTGAGCTGCAGAATCTCCAAAGGATCAAACTTAATCCAACAAGTTTTGGAAAATGGTCACATTTTCCTTCCTCAGGGATAAAGATCCTTGTTCTTCTCCTAATTATATAGGCATCTCCAGAATTAAAGTGGTATTCTCATCTTAGACAATGGGGGCATATCGCTTGGATATGTCCCCATTGTCTTATAGGTGCGGGTCCCACCGCTGGGACCCGCACCTATATCGAGATTGGAGGGGGGAGCGCTTCCCGGGGTCCAGCCACCACCAGGCGCATCTCCCTCTGCTCCCATAGAAATTAATGGGAGCACACCGTGCATGCGCGGCCTCTGCTCCCATTTATTTCTATGTAGCCGACGGAAATAGCCGAGCCAGTGCTCGGCTATTTTCGCCGACCCCACAGAAATGAATGGAGGGTGGCTGCGCATGCGCAGTGCGCCCTCCTTTACTTTGGGGGCTCCATTCTCGATATAGCTGCCGGTCCCAGCGGTGGGACCCACATCTATAAGACAATGGGGCATATCCTAGCAATATGCCCCCATTGTCTAAGATGAGAATAACCCTTTGAATGGGCCCATTAAGTGGGACATTACTAAATAATTAGCAGATATCTCTATTAGCAAGCCTGAACTAGTCTTTATACTGTATGTTGCACGCTATGCACTATACTGAGGTTCCTCCAGAGGGTCTTGTTCTGCAAACTAGTGGTGACACAACTCAGAGGTTTTTTTTATTAGCAGTTTGCTAATCTTCCGGTCACCAGGGCCCAAAACCCAGGCAAGTTACCTCTCAGTCAAAACGCTTCCGGGATTTCTGCTAGTGCCAGAGCATGGTGGTGTTATTCAGCCTTGGTATGGTGGAATTATCTATTCTAGGTATGGTGATGTACTTGGTGTTATTGAGTCATGGTATGGTGGAATGATCCATTCTCAGTATGGTGGTGTTATTCATTTTCAGTATGGTGGTATTCAGTCATGGTATGGTGGAATTTCCGTTCACCATTTGGTGGTGTTATTCAGTCACAGTATAGTGGCATTAACCAGTCAAGGTATGGTGGTATTCAGTGGTGTTACCCAGTCGTGGTATGGTCCTGAGGATGTCAATACAGTTGAATTCAGGAGGAGACCTATGAACGCCAACTAGGTGCATAATACCTGATGTATTTATCATGAATTAATGCTGTGAGCATCAGATCGGCAGGCGTGAGGAGGATTTGGGGCGGTCCCCACGCCGGGAAATTTCCCTGTAGGGTCTATAGCCAGTCTGCCCCTGTAATAGGCATAGCATGAAAGCAGATAACCTCTTAAACTGGATTACTGGCTTCTTCTTTTTCCTATGTTTTGGCTCTCTACATTGACAACTACGACTATAGTTACACCCTTCACACCCCTGTTAGCAGAGGGCTCACTCATTTATTGCCACAATTACATGGACATTCCACTTCCATTTCTTTGAAGGTTTCTATGTTCTTTACTCCATATTTTATGGATGTATTTATGAGCTGGAGGTTTGAACAAATTATAGCATAGGAATGTTGTCAATGGAAAAGGATGGACCATGGTAAATAAACTGACTCACAGTCAACTAGGTGGATTACTGCCTTGGGAAGGGAATAAATATAGCTTCCTTGAAGCTCATATACAAACAGATTGTATTTTATTGCATATGTGTCCCTGACACATATTTTTGGAAATTATGACTCCTGGATATACTATGATCACTTGGGATAATGTGAGAGCCTGGTTTGGCTAGTTCTAATTGGCCAGACGACCCACCTCATGCCCAAGTAGTGGACCCTCTGGAACTGGATACCTTGGGGTGTGAAGACTAGGGGAGCCATGTCCTTTAACCTCACACAGAAGCATGGTCTTTATTGAAGGCTACTCCCCATGTCATGTAGTCTTCAATCATTGGCAATTGCACAACATGAACCAAGAGGTGAGGTCAAGTTAAAGATCAGATGGCAGCAATGTCAGGTACCAATTGAGATCTCAGATGTAGCCAAAGGTTGAGACTAGAGGCCAACATCTGAGATGTCACAACCAGGAGGAAGCACTGGAACCAAGAACAATATCAGAAGATTGCAATACCAGGAATCAGGAATAGAGACAGATCCAACGCACAGGCAGTATGAAAAACAGTTATATCCACCCCGTGTGACTTTACTAGTCCAGATCAACTTGGCACAGCCTTTTAACCTTCAAGAATGTATATACAATATGTTATGTTTTTAATCGCTTGCCATGGCTAGAATATGAGGACTAGAGTTTAAGCTCAATGTTCTAGGTTGCAATATTCAGGGTGTTGTACTCTTAAGGGTGGGTTTGGTGGATCTGCATCAATAAAAAAAATTACAATTTGTTACCATCATCATTCCATCTGTACAGCTTACATTAACCCTGTTGGTGATACATGAACTTTTGTACTTGTTATCACCCCTTTTAACAAACATCACACATATGTGCTCTCTGACTTCCACCTTTGCGGAGGGGGGTCTACTAAAAGAGTCAGAAGATGAGCAGTTGCAAAACTAATCATCCCCTGCCCCTAATCAAGACATTTATCAATTCCTTCACTCCAATGTTTCCTGGCATCTGGATCAGGAAGAGTTCTGGTCTCTTCACTTTTGGTGTTAGGATATGTAGATATAGGCATAGACATGAGCGTCATGTAGAAACTGCATAGCTCTGCAGATTGTTAGCTGCAAAATTGAAAAATGATTTTTTTATGCATTTTCCAAAATGTTGTAAACATTTTATTAAAGGATTCAGGTTTTATTTGTGTTTGTCAAATGCAAAATTTAAAGTTAAACTGATCAGAACGCCGAAGGTGAACGGTATGTAACACATAGGAGTTTAATAGGGTTGTCACAGTTTTCAAACTAGCACCCATATCTGAATACTTTTGTAATTGCATGTAATCAAATCCACCTGTATAGCACCACCTGCTGTTTGCTCTTTTTCTAATTTTTTTGGCCTGCTCACTGAGATGGAAGCAAATGCTCAGTTTCTGCCTTTAACGGCCACCAGCTGCAGTAGTCAAGACATGCCATCTGAGAAAGGACATGTCCCGTAAACTGCCAGCTTGAAATAAATCTAGCAGAACAATTGGCGCAATGAATGGGTGGATCTTTGAATCCATGTGAGGTACAGGGCTGTGGGATCCATGTGGGATTAAAGAGCCCCCAAAAGTGTTAAACAAGCTTGAAGAAAATGAAGCACTCCTTGATTCTGCCCCTGGGTCACCACATCAGGCTCTCTATCAGTATTGGTGATTGGCTGTTAAGGATTATGGGGTATGTCTATGGCACCACTACGTGTTTGTGTGCTTTGTGTGACAATGTATTTTTAAGCAAGCAGTGTCATCTCCCAATATGGCAGCAGAAGATTCACACTTTGCGGCACAATGGATAATGTACAGATTTTTTATCTTTCATCAGGTGCCTTCTCAAAGAGCTGATCGACGGGAGTCCCAGGTATCGGACCTCCATCGATCAGATACTGATGACCTATAGGATAGGTCATCAGTATCAAAGTCTCGGAAGACCCTTTTAAAAAGTCTCCCCAGTGTTTCCTTAATAACCCTTCCCGCTCTGTGCTCCTCTTTGCTGTCCCGGCACATTGCAGCTTCTTCCTCTGCTGCAATATGATCCAGTTCTGCAGTCGGGACAGGAGAGAAGAAGGGGGAGGACAGCTTGCATTGTCAGGCTGAGGAGATGTCCTACCCTTAATCAGCTACTCTTCTGATTGATTTACTCTGGAGTCTCCCTGCAAAGTTCCATCTAGTCTGCACAGAAGGTGTGTGTGTGTCTGTATAATACTGTATATGTGTGTCTAATATATATATGTATGTATGCTTCTGTAATGTATCTTTCTATATGTGTGTAATATGTATGAGTGAGTAAATGTGTATACAGTATATTGTATGTACTATATGTACAGTATATATGATTGTGTAATGTATATATGTGTATATATTATATATATATGTGTGTAATACATGTATGTTTGTATAATGTATGTGTATATACTATATATGTGTGTGTTCTGGTGGCTGTTGACTTGTTCACATCTGTGTCAGGGGAGTTCATTCGGGACCTCCTTTACAGATTCTATGAAAATTATTGGCTAAAAATTTTAACTCAATGGATAATAAATAGGACATATTAAAGTCATCTGACCATTACACTTTGATGCTGTATTAGACTTCGTTCACATCTCCGGTGAACGGTATCTGGCAGAATCTTCCGGCAGAGAACAGTCTGCCTCAGTTCACCGGATCCAGCATTGCTGGATTCTACCGATCACCAGTGGAACAGTTTTTGTCAGGCTGAAACCCAGCGCTCATGCCGGAAAGCTGCTGGATCCTTGCTGGATCCCATTATAGTCTATGGGTTCTGGTGGTGAACAGTACAATCTGGCAGTGTTGGATCTGGTGAACCCGAGCAGGCTGTTCTCTGTCGGAACAGCCTGCCGGATACTTTCACTTGAGATGTGAACAAAGCCTTAAATGGCAGTGCTATATACTACTGTACATTATACCTACTAATGTCACCCTATGTGTACATGTGATTTCATAAGCATCCCCTAGGTTATTAAAAACTATAATATTGTATAATGTAGCACCAACGTATCTACTTAAAGGGGTTATCTGGTAATATATATCCTCAGGATAGGTGATCAATATCAGATCGGCGGGGGTCTGACACCCGGGAACCCCAGCGATCAGCTGTTAGAAGAGGTTAAACGCTCAATGAGAGCCGTGGCCTCTTTCTAGACCAGTGACGTCACGTTCATTAGTCACGTGGCCTAGTTGCAGCTTACCCCCATGGAAGTGAATGGGGCTGAGCTGCAATACCAAGCACAGCCGATGCTCCCTGAAACTGCTGATCTGAGTCCTGGCACTCCTGCTGATCTGATAACGATGACCAATCCTGAGGATCGGTCATCTTCATCATTTACTGGATAACACCTTTAAGGCACAGTTCATGGGTGGGACAGGGGAGGGGCTAATGGATAGGTGGTGGGAGGGACTGGGAATGGGTAGTTGGAGGGGCTTGGAAAAGATTCCTGCTATGGAGCCCAATGAATTCTATGTACACCCCCTGTTGAGAAATAATACTTAAACAATGACAAACAAGGAGCAAACATGCTCCTTGATAATATGGATTTGGGAGTGTTTGAAATGTCAGCCTTACTGCATGCCTTCAGCTGGAAAATTACAAAGCAAGACATGGCATTCTTAACCAATTACAGTAGGTTGAGCATTATTAATCAGTAAGTGCATGGTCAGGTTCTCCAGCTGATCTGTTAGGAAGAGATTGGAAACAGGTCATGCAGAGGATAGACTGCCACAAATTTAGTGCTAACTGTACCATAAAAAGACCATGTTTACCCCAAGTGCTTCCTGTTCTGATGAAAGATCAAAGCATTTAGCTCTAGTGTTTTGTTCTAACTTATTTCCAGGCAGAGGACCTTATAAATACTTGATCTATTTTCTGCTAACCTCACACAGGACAGGATATTACAGTCATGCTAATGGTGGCTTTACACGGGCCGAGGAGTAGCCCATTATCAGGAAGGAAGCGTTCCTTCCCGACAGTCGGCTGCTTGTTCAGTGGGGTAAGGAGCTACATTTACATGCAGTGATCACCTCCACAGTATGATAACGAGCGATGGCTGCTGCGATCACTTGTCGTCATACAGCTGCATTGTTTCTGGGCAGCAGATCGGTGTTCACACTGCACAATCTGCTGCCTGGGAACGATAATTTACTTGTCTGCACGAACAACAGCTTCATTGGTTCATTGGGTGATCAGACTGTTGGGAACGAGCATTCGCAGGAATGTTTGTCCCCGATAATCTGCCTGACTATTGGGCCATGTAAACCCGCGATTAGGCTACTTTCACACTAGCGTTAATATTTTCCTGTATTAAGATCCATCATAGGGGCTCAATACCGGAGAAAAACGCTTTTATTTTGTCCCCATTCATTGTCAATGGGGACAAAATGTAACTGAACGGAATGGAGTGCTCCAAAATGGTTCGTTTGGTTGCATTCCCATACTGGAGAGCAAACTGCAGCAAGATGGAGGAGAGCAAGACGGATCCGGGGAACGGATGCGTTTAACTCTGACACTATCTGACACAATAGAAAACTGATCCATCCCACATGGACTTTCAATGGAGTTCATGGCAGATTCGTCTTGGCTATGTTACAGATAATACAACCGGATCTGTTCATAACGGATGCAGATGGTTGTATTATCAGTAATGGAAGAGTTTTTGCTGAACCCTGCCGGATCCAGCAATAATGCTAGTGTTAAAGTAGCCTTAGATGGTAAAGTTTATACCCTGTAGTAAAATAAAAGAATCTCTAGTTAAAAAAAAAGAATCTAGAAAAAAATATGTATATTTATTTTATTTTTTATTTTTCCTTGATTTTTTTTATTTATTACAACAGATCCATATGGAGTATACATTTTGTGCACAAAATGTATAATCCAACTCCACACTACAGGACAAGAGGATCCTGGATGCCTCATATACATCAATGGAGGTTCAAACCCTTATATGATGCATTAATAAAGTATAGAAATGTATCTGCCCATCATGTCCAAATCCTCTACAGCCAAATGCATCAGTGTCTGTTCACATCACATTTTTAACTAAATAAATTTTAGAGAAAAATTTGGACTAATTAAGTTTTCTAAATGTACCCATAGGTGAATTTAGGTAAAAATTCCTTCACAATTTGAAATATGTATCCTGGAGGAGCATCCTTTCTAGTTGCATTGAATAATTTTTTGCAGTGTACTTCTATATGCTTTTCAGTATACTTTTAAGTGTCTGAAGAAAAAAAATTCTATGATTTTTTAGCCCATTTTCGTCAGGGTTCAGAAATGTAGTAAGGAAAGAATATACTGTATGGCTCCGGTTTTCTATTTTTTTTTTATTTACTGCTGGCTTTGGCTAAAAAATGTATTAAAAAAATAGCTGCAAAACCTGCATGTTATACTCTCTCTCCCTCTGTATTTTTTTTTGCTGTAGGTTTTCTTTTTATTGTGCTTTTAAAAAAAAAAATCAATGAAAAGACTTGAAAGAATCACTACAAATAATTGATAAAATGTCTGATGTATCTTACATTTGGGCGGGTTCGCATTGGCGTTAGGGAATTCCGTTAAAGGTTCCGTTATAACAGATATGACGGAATTCTAGGACGGAATGTAAAACGGAAACCTTTAAGAGCCATTACATGTTGCTCCGTCCTAATACATGCCTATGGGGACACATAACGGTTCAGTTTTGTTCTGTTATACATGACGGAAAAAATAGTCCTGTCAACAGTTATAACAGAACTTATAACGAAATTCCCTAACGCCATTGGGAACCCTCTTATGCCCCTTTCACACGAGCGGGAGACTCGCATGTCTCCCGCAACGCATCTACAGGGCTGGACTCCGGCACTGACTGGGATCGCATATAATGCTCTGCGATCCCTGTCCGTGCCGAGTCCAGCCCTGTAGATGCGTTGCGGGAGACATGCGAGTCTCCCGCTCGTGTGAAAGGGGCATTAGATGGCCAATCTAATAAATATTTTTATGGTATTCTTCAGAAGTATGCTCTTCCTTTTCTATGGTTAGAAAAAAAACCTAAATGTATCCAACCTGATGGCAACATTGCTGAAATTAGCATCATTTTGGGGTCTGTTAGTAGTATCCACTGGGGTGAACAAATCTACTGTATACCTCTATATGCTTAGCTACTAAGGCCACTTTTAACACAGCGGGGAAGATTTATCAAACTGGTGTAAAGTAGAACTGGCTTAGGGGTTGTTCACATATCAGTTATTTGATCAGTTATTTCCATCAGTTATTGTGAGCCAAAACCAGATGCGGGTCAAAAACACCAAACAGGTGCAGATCTTTTCATTATACCTGATCTCTGTTTAGTGTCCACTCTTGGTTTTGGCTGACAATAACTGATGGAAATAACTGATCAAATAACTGATATGTGAACAACCCCTTAGTTGCCCATAGCAACCAATCAGATTCCCAGGTTCCTTCTTTTTTTCAGAGTTCCTTTGGACAGTGATTGGTTGCTCTGGGCAACTAAGCCAGTTCTACTTTACACCAGTTTCGATAAATTTCCCTGAATCAGTGTTTTCTCAGTCATTTCCTTCAATGATTGTGAGCCAAAACCAGGAATGGCGCCTACACAGAGATAAGGTATAATGGAAATCTTTGCTTCTGTTCTGTGTTTCTGACTGATAGAAATCACTGACCAAACACTGTGTGAAAGTGGTCTTACCTGACTCTATGGACACTCAGTGGTGGCTACTGTAGAAACAAAAATATCTTAGGAATCTGTATACAATTGCTACTCATAATAATGATAAACGTTCAGCCTGGATTTTGTATACTGTGGGGGTAATTTATCAAACTGGTGTAAGGTACAACTGGCTTAGTTGCCCTCAGCAACCAATCGGATTCCACCTTTCATTTTTCCGAGCTTCTTTGGAAAATGAAAGCTGGAATCTGATTGGTTGCTATGGGCAACTAAAACAGTTTTTCTTTACACCAGTTTTGATAAACCCCCCCCCCTGTATGTTCTAGAGCTCTATAATTAATCGTTAGCGGGAAATGGGGTGGCCATAAAATGTAGCACATTTTCTACGTTCAGTAGCTTTCCTGATCAGCAGTGAAATTTGTGTGGAATAGGACATAGCTACTAATGCAGCAACCCTTGTTGACCTTCCCCATCCATCTGTAAGACAGAAGTGAACCGGATACAGGCTTGAAGAAACGCCACATTCCTCGCATTCTATTCTTCCTACAGACTTTGCAGACAAGCCCACCTGCTCTGCTGCCTTCCCAAGACTACAAATGAAAAGCAGCGCAAAATCTCTTAAAATCCATCCTGTTTCCTTTCACACACAAAAAAGGGGTCAGTAATATTGTAGGGCCTCAACTCCTATGTAGGGCGATTAAATTTACTGCGGTCTTTCTTGTAGCCAGGTCTGAAAAAAATGCATTGAAAATGTATATAATGAATGAAGGATTGGTTTCCTTTCGCCTACTATTAATGCAGCAGATAAGTTGCTGTGGAGCACTACTGTAATTTGGAAAGTCACCATAACATATCTTTGATATGGCAGTGAGCTGTGCCAAACTCAGCTCTGCTACATGGAAAAGTTAGCCCGTTTATCACGCCATTGTATATCTTCAATTGCTTTACTGCAGCACATGTTGTGACTTAATACCAAATACTGCGATTGAGCCCCCCAAATCTGACTCCTGTCTCCTAAATCCTTCACCTCAGTGGAGCATGGGCGGGAGGGGAAAGGAGCAAGCTGTTGCTCAGAGCTCAGGAATGCATAGCCAATGTGGCAGCAATAGGAAACAACCTCAGATTATAGCAAGGGGCCCCAGTAAGGGAAACTCTCGCCATGTCCAAGCTCAATGTAAACACTGTAATGCAGGCAAGTTTAGGAGAGGGAAAGAAGCTGGAAAAAAAACAAGCATAAATACATCAACCTAGACATTTTCTTGTCCGCAAGACCTTATTTATTGAGTATTCTGATAAATCCAGCCCCGCCAGTATGTGCTTTATTTACAACCACAGGGTTTTTGCAGCTTTTCAGTGGCTTTTTATGATAAAAAAAAACTGTGGCCAAATGTTACTTTAATGTTTATAGCGTATTATTGAAAAGTCTACATACGCAACATTATTGTTTTTGCCCTTTATGTGATTTTTTTGGGTCCTTTTTCTTCTTTAAAAAAAAAAGAAAAAAATGCAGCATGCTGTGGGTATGGTATTTTTCTAGAGCTTTCCTTTAAGGTTTATAGGACTTGAGAATGCTAGAAAAAAACATATACAACATAAAAAATACCACCTAAAATTCTATGAAAAAAAATCAGCTTGAAATTCAAGGTGGGCGTTTGTTTATATGTGAATGTGAAAGATTCTTCAAGGAATTTCCCCCTTAAGGCTTCTTTCACACGAACGTTGTGTTTTGCGGTCCGCAAATTGCAGAGCCGCAAAAACAACGGATGGCATCCGTGTGCATTCCATATTTTGCGGAACTGAATAGCAGCTGGCCCCTAATAGAACAGTACTATTCTTGTCCGTAATACGGACAAGAATAGGACATGCTCTATTTTTTTTTTGCGGCCTACGGAATGGAGCAACGGATGCGGACAGCACACGGTGTGTGTCCGCATTTTTTGCGGACCCATAGAAATGAATGGGTCCGCATTTTTCACATTGGAGTCCGCAAAAAATACGTTCGTGTGAAAGAGGCCTGAAAGAAAAAAAATCACCAGGTAGCCTTGGGCCGGGACAATAGTTTTAGTTTTTTTTTAATCTCCCTTCTTTTCCATTTTGTGGAGTAAAATTAAAAAAACAAACAAACAACAATTGGGGGATTTGTTTTTATGTTGTTCTCTGTGCGTTAAATTGATATGGCAACTTTATTCTGCAGGTCAGTATGATTACAGAGATATCAAATTTATATGGTTTGTATTATGTTTTACTACTTATAAAAAAAAAAAGCATTGAAATGAAAATGTTTTCTTTGCATCAACATTTTCTGACACCCATAACTGCTTATATTTCTAGATAGAAATCTATCTATAGAGGGCTTGTTTTTGGCCAGACGGGCTGCAGTTTTAATTGGTACCATTTTAGGATAGTATATGACTTTTTGATCACTTTTCACTTAATCTATTTTTGGTGGCAGGCAGCCGCTTCCGTCCTCCTCAGTCTAGTGATAATCTGACCAAAAATCATTGGGCATTTTTATAATTTTTTTTCTTAGAGTGTTCACCATGCAGGGTAAATATTTTAATAGTTCGGACGTTTCTGAACAGGACAATACCTCTTATGTTTATTCTTTATTATTTAGCTTTATATGCAAAATTGCCAAGACAGGATTATTTTCATTTTTTATATTTTTGCTTAGATTTTTTTAATTTTTACTTTAAGTTTAGATTTTAGCCCCCCTAGGGCACTGGAATATGCGATTATTTGATCACTGATCCAAAGACTGAAACTGTTTGCAATCTATGGGTATTCTGCAGACTTCCTATTAAGCCCTGTTGTAGGCAGAGCTTAAAAGGTAGTTTATAATAGCAGCCCTGGGAGCCTTCACAAGGCCCCAGGCTGTTATAGCAATTGATTGACTTCACCACAGGGAAGGGGAGCATTGAAAGATAGATGGAGCCCACTCTCTCTGTTAGTGATCAGATGGCACTGTTTCTATTGACTGTGAGATGTTAGGGCTTAAAAGACCGGAACTGGAGTTATCTCTCATCCTGGTTACAGCAGATGGGGGTCAGCTGCATTACATAGCCAGCATCTGGCACTTATGGAATGGGCTCAGTTTACTCCATACATACCCCACAATGCAAATGACGTATGTTTAAGCAATTTTCCATTAATATGCACGTACTTGAGGTACTTGAAAGGTATATCTGTTTTCAGGGAACCTGGGTTACAACTATAGGGCCAACGTTACCACTATCATAAGGGTTGTCACTCAACTTTCCTAGTAACTTAAAACGGATTTCCAAGATTTTTATACTGATGACCTATCACCTGGATAGGTCATCAGTATCTGATCGGTGGGAGTCCGTCACCCAGGACCCGCTGCTGATCAGCTGTTTGAGAAGGCACTGATGCTCCTGTGAGCACTGCGACCTTCTCTCTGCTCACCAAACACAGCGGCGTACATTGTATAGGGGCTGTGCGCGGTATTGCGCTCAGTCCCCATTCACTTTAATGGGGCTGCGCTTCTCCTAGGCCACCTGTCAGAGAGGAGGCTGCAGAGAGCAGAGAGGAGGCTACAGTGGTGCCTTCTTAAACTACAAATTGGCGGGGGTCCCAAGTTTCGGACACCCCCCCCACACCAATCAGATGCTGATGACCTATCCAGAGGAAAAAACCCTTTAATGATCAGTTGGTAAATCGGTGTTTAATAGTGTTTCCAGAAATGCAGGAATGACAATCCCTTTGAGAGTTCTTTTGACGGCCATATTGATTGTCACTTAGCTTTCCCAGAAACAATTGTAATAAGCGCTGTAAAATATGTCGGCGCTATATAAAAAAAGATTATTATTCAGTGTCAGAGAGATTCTTAGCATTTGAACAAAACAAGAGTATTCAAAGATTTTACTGGTAAATTTCTTGATTTTCACAAAAAATCCCTCTTTTGCATATTTCATATTTTTGTCATTTTTTCACATAGATTAATCTTTGCATAGATTCATTTATCTTGGGAATTAAAGTGGAACTGCAGGAGATATTCCCAATCCACTACCCTGAGTACTGTAAAGATGTGTGATTTTAGGTTTCCCACCACTGGGTGCCTCAAGACATCTTTAGCCAGTTGAGTTTTGAGAGAACGCAGAATGTTGGTGGGGTGGGGTTAGGCCAAGAACATAAAAAATGGCCCCATGTCATGTCAGTTTAATTTCTTTTTTTTTTTTGTTCCTGTGCAGACTCTGTGGTGTCCCAGCGTACAGAGTGTGTCTCAGGATTTCTTGGAAAAATGAAAACGTAACCTGGCGTATGAGGAGCAAGCAGAAAGTTCTTGTTACTTCTAGAGGTTTTTTTTTTGGTGGCAAGTAAAGGAGGATTGTTGAATTGGCAGCCTAATGTCTACACCCAGAGCAGTAACAGTTTATTTTATCCTGCAGTATGGGATTTTTAACCACATGAATATCCAACTAATTGTGTATTTCCTGTCCTCACACATGGAAGTACAAATGTTGACACTATGTAAATACATATTTTTTTGTTGTGTTTTTTCACGCCTATACAATAGCAATGCAGATTAATATAGAGACTATACAGATTCTTTTGACATGCAGGTATCTACATTAGGATCCTGTGTTGGTACCCTATTACTGTGCTAATGATCACATGGAATTTGACTCCCATATGTCAGCATCACTTGAATTTCTGAAGTTTCTGGGCTCAGTCTAGTATGGCAGAATTCACATCTTGGCTCCAGCATCCTATAGCACTTCTACATGGAGAACTGAACATACAGTTAAAGGGGTTCTCCAAAAGTATAAAATGTCCCCCCATGTGTCGGGCCCCCCACATGGAATATATTTACCCAACTCCCTGCGCAGCTTCCTGCAGCACCGCTGCTGCTTCTCCCTGCACAGGGATAAGAATATCTGGTGTTGGAGGGGGGGAGCAGCCAATGGCAGGCGGAGACAGGGACGAGCCTCCCTAGCATAGCGGGTGACGCTAGGGAGGCTTGTCTCCGTCTCCACCTGCCTTTGACAGCTCCACCCCCCCCCCCCAACACCGGATGTTTTCATCCATGTGCAGGGAGAAACAGCAGCTACGGAGCGGGGTAAGTATATTTCATGTGGAGGGCCTGGCACATGGGACATTTTATACTCTTGGAGAACCCCTTTAAAGGGATTGTCCAGTGGGTAAACATTTTTGGTAAAGTGATAAGGGTGGGTTACAAAAACAAAACAAGCAATATTCACTTAATTGATCCCCCTCCGCTTCAGTTCCAAAGCTTAAATGGTCCCATTGATCTGTATTTTCGTGTCTCATCTCAACACACATAAAATGCCAGGAATTACCCACTCAGCCAATCACAGGTTACTGCTGTGGTCAATGTTTGGCCAAGGAGAAGTTTCTTGTGGGGACCAGCAGGGACCCAGTAAGTCTTGGAACGGGAGTGTCAGGAGATTAGTGAAGTCCATATATGTTCTTTTTCTTCTTTTAACCCACTCTGGGCTGTTTCCTAAAATGTTTCTCCTCTGGACAAGCCCTCCAAAACCGCTGTTTAGGCAGTGACGACCAATAAGATCACTTAGGTTAAGTCCAAACTTTGGGTGGAATTCAGCAAGGCCTGCACACTCCAAAATCTTGTAGGAAGCCTTCCTCGAAGAGCAGAAGCATTTTTAGCTGCAAAGGTGCAGACATGATGCTAAGGGAGTGTGTAAGCTTTCTCCTATTTCTGATGCTTCCTGTGCAGACGTGCCCTCGTGCAGACTCTGGGCCCTCACTTTAGTCTATAACAACTTTAACTCAAAATCTAGAGATGCAACTCAGCTGTTGTAAGGTAGGGCCCACACTCACCTGACAATGCACAACCTTATTGAGAATTGAGAGACGACAGTAATGCTGCTGTCCCCCACTAGGGGTGAGCATAATCAGGGCCTGCTGCAGTGACTCCTGCAGCAGGTGAAGCAGTACAAAGCTGCCAGTAGGGGAGTCGCTCTTGCATGAATGTGACTGAAGTGATCCAGTAGCACCAGAATGTAGCATGCATCCCCCTAAGAGAGTGTACAGAAAAGCAGGGCTGCAGACCAGGCCTTAAAGGGATTGTCTTACATCAGCAAATTACATATATCATGTAGCGAAAGGTAATATAAGGCACTTACTAATGTATTGTGATTGTCTATATTGCCTTCTTTGCTGGCTTCATTCATTTTCCATAGCATTATACATTTCTTGTTTCAGGGGTTACGGCCACCTCTATAGTGCAGATATGAGGTGGCTGGGATGGGACCTGCTGCACATGCATGCCCATGCGTGCTCCCACGGTGCCAGCCACCAGAAAAACCAGAGCTTTTTACTACCTTATATTGTGCAAGCTCGGCCACAGCTGCAGTGGCCTTAACCCCTGGAAATGAGCAGCAATCAAGTGAATCATGCCAGCAAAGGAGGCAATATGGACAATCACAATACATTAGTAAGTGCCTCGTATTGACTTTCTCTACATGATAAATGCCATTTACTGAAGTGAGACAACCCCTTTAAGCACTTTTCTGGCTAAGTATGTGACCTGCATCTGCAAGTGACAACCCACAATGCTGTGGCACAGGAGGAAAGTGAGTCTCCCTCCCTACAGGGGTGCCATCAGAGCAGATAACTGCAGGTGATGACTGCAGATACAATGGCTGCAATGGCAATGTCCAGGTAAGTAGGTCAGTAGGGTTAGTGTTGCCGGCCGGAAGAGAAACCAGCTGCCTAGGCCAGCATACGGCCCTGGGAACACCAAAGCAGTGGGAGGAGCAATCCCACAGGCAAATGTGACAACCAGGGGTGGATTGGCCATAGACCCTACGGGGAAATTTCCTGGTGGGCCAATGTGTTGGGGGCCACCCAAGCCCTCTTCACATCCACCACCTGGATACATAACAATCTGACTCTTTCTTATACCCCTGCCCATCGGATGCAGGTGCCCTCCTGAATTCAACTGTATCGTCATCCTCGGTTGAATACTGTGGCGCAAGTGGCAGTATTTTGTGCTACACTGTGGTATTTAGTTCTGCTGGGATGGTATAGTGTTCTGTCGCATGGTATTGCTGGCTCTGCCTACTTGTGTTGCCCCACCTACTGTCAATCTGGACCCACCTACAACATGGGATCACTTTTAGTATTTTTCCAGGTCCACTTTAAGTTCTCAGTCAGCCCCTGGTGACAACTGCAAGTCAGTGGAGAAACCAAGCTAAGGCTCTTGAGGCCTAAAGAGCCAAACAACTCTCCTGGATCAAGGGGGTCATTCTCGGGACTAATTGTATAAATATGGACTGTTAATTAGTAAAGAGAGAGTTCCTCTACTTGAGTACTCATATACTTGTTGTGCCTCTGGACTGCAGGCGATAACTGTTAAATGTATGTCTCCTCAGAGACTGGAACAAATTGCAGTCTATTGTGCCTATAAGAGACTGTAAAAACCCTCAAACTGGCTGTGGAGTAAACAAATGTAATATATGTGTATAGTAAAGTTGTGGTTGCTGCAGAAAATTGTTGTGCCTCCTCCTTCCCTATTTCCATAAAGCCCATAGAGTGTGCCTTCTACCCCCACTTTATATGGGAATGAAACAAATGAGACTGCGATTGTTAGTTAGCATTATTCTTTAATTAAGAATAGGATATCGACTTAAAGTAGTTGTCCCACGGAAAATATTCTACAGTTTTCAAACCTGCACCTGAAGCTTAATACTTTTGAAACTGCATGTAATTAAAAATTTAGTATAGCCAGTGAGCTATTAAATAAAATATCTGTATAGCGCCACCTGCTGTTCTTTTTCTTATTTCTTTGTCCGGCTCACTGAGATGGCCGCACATGCTCAGTTTCTTCCTTCAACTGCCTCCTGAGCTGTGACAGGGAGACAGCTGTAGCAGAAAGGACATTCCCCTTGAGCATCCAGCTTGATATAACTCTAGCAGAACAAACGCAGAACAAATGGGGAGATCTCTGGATCCATGTGAGCTACAGGGCTGGTTCTAGCTTTGTTAGAAATAGGTTGTTATGTACTTTCTCAGGGGTGTGTCCCTTCTGCTCTAGCTGAAGGATGGAACTGAGAATGTGCTTCCATCTCAGTGAGCAAGGCAGAAAAATTAGAAAAAGAGCAAACAGCAGGTGGCGCTATACAGATAGAGTTCACTGAATAACTCAGTAGCTATAATACATTTTTAATTACATGCAATTACAAAAGTATTCAGATCCAGGTGCTGGCATGAGAACTGTAGAATATTTTTCGTGGGACAACCCCTTTAACAAAAATACAAATCCTGGACTATGAATATAGGGCTAGGCGGCTGCAGCACTGAAGTGGTAAACATGGCATGGTGCCCAGCAAGTGACCTCATATTACCTCTGTGCTAGAGGCCAGTGTTGTTTTCCTGAGTGTTGCTCTGTACATAGTATTTGTGTTACAAGGACAGATTTAGGACGCCCAGAGCACTGTACATCCAGCTACAGCAAATATTTGATTGTATACCTCACAAGGGACACGAGGTTTTGTCAGCTAACAAG
The DNA here is from genome assembly GCA_900303285.1 of Rhinella marina. Taxonomy (NCBI): domain Eukaryota; kingdom Metazoa; phylum Chordata; class Amphibia; order Anura; family Bufonidae; genus Rhinella; species Rhinella marina. The sequence continues at coordinate 34,417 of ONZH01019202.1, forward strand.
TGCCATCTAAGTCCGCTTTAGGTGTTACTTAACCATGTACCCAGCCTGAAAAGTATGTATTATTACTCGGACCACTGCAATTCGATGTGAGATAGATCATAGGTGTAATATTAGCATGAAGAATCAGGGAAATGAATGGGACATATGGAAATCTGAATGTAAAGCTGCAGTGTAACTCAAACAGGACAACCCCCAACTATGGCATTGAAATCTATCATGGAACTGAATTACAGTCGTGTGATGAAGTAAGAATTTTCTGATTTTATGCTCCTGCTGTTAAATGGTTATTTCTAGTTTTTTTATTCTCTGCTATTAAAATAATTTTTTGTGACATATAGGGATTTTTTCTCCCACATATATTTTCTATTTTTTTGAGAATTATTACTTTTAGTGTGTTACAACATAAAATACATTTTTCAAATTCAATTTTAAAATTTAGCTCAAAAATTGAATGCATGTTTGATTCTACTGTTTCTTTTAATATAGTACATGGCCTAGTTAGGGGCATTATGTAGGGGGATTGAACTTTGGACATAGTTAGGGAGTGTCATTTTGTTTTCTTATTAGTATCTTCAAATTGTGGTTCAGCAGGCTGCAGAATGGTTGCTGTGATTGCTACACCATAGACTCCAATAACTCCGATTAGCATGTTATAGAGTAGGAGGAGCTGAGCAGATTGATATATAGTTTTGTGGGAAAAGATTCAGTAAAACTTTTATTTATACATTTATAGATCTGCTTTTTATAACTTAAAGGGGTTGTCCCACAAAAATATTCTACAGTTTTCAAATCAGCCCCTGGACCTGAATACTTTTGTAATTGCATGTAATAAAAAGTTTTGTATAACCACTGAGTTATTCAATAAAATTTATCTGTATAGCGCCACCTGCTGTTTGTTCTTTCTTTTTCTTATTTCTTTGACCTGCTCACTGAGAAGGCCGCACATGCTCAGTTTCATCCGTCATCTGACTCCTGACCTGTGATAGGGAGAGCATGGACACGCCCTCTGAGCTGCAGCAAAAAAGACACTCCCCTTAGGGCTCGTTCACATCACCGTTAGGGCTTTCGTTCTCCTGCTCCGTTATAGGAGCAGGAGAACGGAAAGGACGGATTCGGGGCATAACTGAGCCCAACGGAGCCTAAGGGACCCCATAGACTATAATGGGGTCCGTTAGGTTTCCGCTCAAAAGATGATTTTTGAAGCGGAGACAAAAGTCCTGCGTGCACAACTTTTGTCTCCGCTTCAAAAATCATCTTTTGAGCGGAAACCTAACGGACCCCATTATAGTCTATGGGGTCCCTTAGGCTCCGTTGGGCTCAGTTATGCCCCGAATCCGTCCTTTCCGTTCTCCTGCTCCTATAACGGAGCAGGAGAACGGAAGCCCTAACGGTGATGTGAACGAGCCCTTAAAGGGGCTCTCCAGGAATTAAGAAAATGAAAATAATTAAATATTACTCTATTATAAATATATTCCCAAATACCTTTCATTAGTTATTATGGCTCGTTTTGTCTAGAGAGCAATCATTAGGAGAAATAAAAGGGCTGCCGTCCTATTAGTACACATAAAACCTGTCCTAATCACACAACAGGACAAGTTAGTTCGCAGTACTGAGCTAAAGGGATGCCTCATCTTCCTCTCTGCTCTACTAGTCAGGTATTATAATACTAAATACAGATGATATGATCTTCAGCTGAATCTCTGTAGTAATGGAGTTCCTAAGGAGACATGAAGTACATAGAGGCAGGTGAGGGTGGCTAATAAGCAGCAGCACTTGCAGTCTCCATTGCCACAGCGCCATATTACCACAGTCTGTCCTGTTCATCCTCTCTGTACTTCATGTCTCCTCATGAACTTCATTCCTACAAAGATTCAGCTGAAGATTACATTAAACTGTATTAAGGACCATAATCCCCGACATGCAGAGCAGAGAGGATGAGGCAGCTCTTTAGTTCAGTGCTCTGTGTGATTAGGACAGGTTCTGTGTGTACTACTAGGACGGCGGCCATTTTATTTCTCCTAATGATTGCTCCCCAGACAAAATGACCCATTATAACTAATGAAAGGTATTTGGGAATATATTTATAATAAAGTAATATTTAAGTATTTTCAGTTTCTTAATTCCCGGAGAACCCCTTTTAGCGTCCAGCTTGATAGAAATCTAGCAGAGCAATGAATTGGGTGATCTCTGGATCCATGTGAGGTACAGGTTTCATTTGTTTACAATAATCATAGGATAACCCCTTTAAGACCACCACATGAACAGATCTCAGTACACAAGGAGGTGAAATTGGGAATACAGAGATAGCTGTCAGTCACTGATAACACCTCCCAGTGTACTGAGATCTGTTCATGGGGGTGGTCTTAAGTTAGAAAAAGCAGACATATAAATGTCTTCATACAGGCAATGGACGAAGAAGGGATTATTCCCCAAAACGCATCAGTTTTGGAATAAAGACTGAAGTTCTCTAAAGAATCAGGGAGTCCACTGGTTTAAGACACATCTTTGTCTCAACCTCTGCTTACAATTATCTGAGGTCCGGCTTATCTCCAAGACGAGGATCCACGACCTGCTGCCATCTTGACTCCATCCATGATTTATATGCATATATAGGAGATGTGACTGTTTACATCCAGTGAGGGTAAGATCTGATAGATAGAGGTGACATACTTTAACAAGTTATACTGAATCTTTTCCCACAGAACTATAGATCAATCTGCTCAGCTCCTCCTGCTCTGTAACATGCTGCCTGCAGACTGCACTGCATTTTGGGGTGACAGGTAAAGATGATCGAAGCGAGCTTCAGATGTTACATCCAAAGTCGCTTGGTTCAAAACTTCAAAAAAGTACTGTACGGAGATCCCTCTCCATACAGTATTAAAATGTATGGGCTGAGCTGATGAGCCGAAGTTAGTTATTCGCAAAGTTGTGCATGACTCCGTTGAATAACTTGGGTAATTGATTTTTAAAGTGGTTTTCCACTTTAAAAATCAATCACTGATGTTATTCAACAAAGTCACGCGCAACTTTGCGATTAACTAACTTCAATGAAGTCACATGCAAATTCTCATCAGAGCCCATACATTTTAATACTGTACAGAGACAGATCTCCGTACAGTATTAATGCGACGTTTTGAACAAAGCATCTTCGAATGTAACATCCGAAACTCGCTTAGCTCATCTCTAGTGATAGACTACAAAAGTGCATTTTTTTAAATTTCATTTTCATTGGAATAATACTGCTGTAATGAAAAAGAAAAACTGAAAATTTAAAAAAATTCTATATAATATAATTCTATAAATATTAAGGTTATATTAACATAACCCTTTAACCATTTACCTACCGCACCATGCAAATAGACAAAAATACAGGAAAGTGTATAGAGTGGGTTCACAAGCTGAGGCTGCTCCCTACAGGCTGTGTAACATTCTGGAGATGGGACCCATGGCTGCCTGACATTGGTGGCCTATCCTAGTGATACGCCACCAATGTCTGAGATGGGAACACCTTTGTAAGGGGGTTAAAGTATTTTCTTTCTGTTTTTCTCCGTTCACTGATCAAGTTTTTGACTAAGGCCTCATTCACACGTCCGTATAATGTGTCCGCATCCATTTCCGCAATTGCGGACAATTATGCGGATAGGATGCGGATCCATTCATTTCAATGGGTCCCGAAAAAATGCGGACAGTACACTGTGTGGTGTCCGCATCCGTGTGTCCGTTCCGACTGTCCGCATAAAGAAATCCTCCTGTCCTACTTTTCTCCCGAATTGCGGTCCGTAGCACAATGAAAGTCTATGGATCCGCAAAAAATGAGGAAGACATGCGGAAAGGCATCCGCATGTCATCCTTATTTGCGGATTCCGTTTCAGGAGGGGAGAAAAAAAAGAAAAGGTACAGATGTTATTCATCCTTATACATATGGATACATCCTTTCCGTTTTTACGGAAAAACGGAACGGATGTCCTAGAAAAACTGAGTTTTTTGCGGAACAACGGATCCGCAAAAAACTGACCGTTTTCCAGGATGTGCACAAATACGGACGTGTGAATGAAGCCTAAGAGAAAGTTGCAATATAAAAGCAAAGTTGTAATGCAACTGTTACATGGAATGCTTACTTCATTGTCACGTGTATTTTTGGGATATGGTGGATCAACATGGCACTACTGTGGGTAGTAATATATGACACCTCTGTGTTACCACTGATATGTGTTATGTGTGATACGTGTGACTGGTATGTGACAGCAATCTGCTATTTGCCTGTACAATGTAAATACTAACTTAAAAGTTAAAGGGGTTGTCAAAGACTAAACCGTTTAAACAGACCTCTTAAGAGTGGCTGGACCCGCTGTGGGGTTCATACTTACCTGGTCCCTGCCGCTGGATACCAGCTGAATCGACATCCCATTGACGGGCATCATGTGACTGCTGGAGCCAATCACTGGCCGCAGCAATGACCTATCACCTGTGTGGCATGTGACCCAGTTTTTTACTGCATGGGTGACAGGTCATCGCTGCGGCCAGTGATTGGCTGCGGTGGTCATGTGACACCCATCAACAGGATGTTGGTTCCCAGAGCCTGCTGAGGTGTCTGTGGAGCGATGCAGCCAGAATCCAGCAGCGGAGACCAGGTAAGAATAAACCCCACCATGAGTCCAGCCTCTATAAAGAGGTCTGTTAAAAAAAAGTTTAGTCTTGGATAACCCCTCTAAGATCTGAGTTATAATTCTAATATAGATTCCTTGCTTGCAGTTTCAAGATGTTTGAGACGGGGTTGGCAGGCCAGGGATGACACCCCAAAGGAATGCAAAACAACCTTACTCCAAGGGAGGTGCATATCTTGCCAGTAACAGTCTCTAGTAGACACAATCTTTACAGTTCCACTTCAAAATGGAGGCATGGCGGTTTCGCAACATAATTTTGTACACAGCCTACACACGTCATTGGGACCTGGTGTGGCAGTTAGTCTCTCTATCTCTGAGGCCTCTACAGTTGATTACTAAACCTGTGGCACGGGGAGGTTTATCTGCCCACAATCATTACAGAGATAGACTGAGACAGCTGTATGCCACTCAGTCATAGTGTTTGGCAGCTTGTACCCCACATGTAAAGGTTAAGTTAAACCTTATAGCAATGATCTTTTTTGTTTTGAATGGTATCCATGGCTCCCCACTCTAGGATGGTGGAAGGAAACAGGCAGACACATTTGCAACTTAAATGAAGGTCCTCATGGGTGTCACCAGTTGGGGCTGTCCCTGCACTGTCTGACACTGGAAGCACTGATTGGATATTGTCAGACTGTGCAGGGACTCCTCCCTCCCAACTGGTAACACGCAGCTGGACCTTCATTGCAAACCTCTAGCAATTCATTAATAACCTCTACCGGGAGAAATAAAGAAGCAGCACAACATAGAGTCATAAAAATAGATGTTCCAGAATTGTTATTAAAAGAGGGATGCAAGTAATCCCTAAAACAGATATTAGGAGGCCCTCTTTAAATTAGACAGTTTTACTGATCTTAGATGGGACAACATGCTAGCTGGTTACAGCAGTCTATTAACAGGCAACAAGCTTGCGTGGAAACCAGTTCCTTGAGTGTCGGCACTCTGTCTCTGGTCTTCTCAAGATGGTTGTATCTGCAGTTATCATTACGACTGTATCTCTAAGTAATGGCGTACTGCACACTCTACACAGTCTCTTACAGACCACGCAGGGGCAGACAGACCACCTGTGCAGCCGGTTCAGCTGCACAGGGGCCCAGCCTGAGAGGGGCCCATTCTTGAATACTTTATGACATCACACTGTCATATTGCGCTAAAGGGGGAATTGTTGTGTGGGGTACTAAGGGGGCATCACCGGGTACTATGGTACTAAGGGGTCATCTTTACTTGTAGGAGGATACTAAGCGTGCATCAGTACTCTGAGCAGAGACATGGATAATCTTTACTGTAAAAGGGGCACTAAAGGGGGGGATCATTACTGTGTGGAGTGGCACTAAGGGGCATCATTACTAGGAAAGGACTCAACATCACTGTCTATTGGGGACTGGACAGATTTGGTACGTACAGACAGGGATTGGGCAGGGTTATAAGCATGGCTTAATGTAAAAAGAATATGGTGCTGCGGTTGTCCCTCTTTGCATTTTTTCAAAGTTGCTTCAGGGTGTTGGAGCTAAGAAGTGTATGTTAACTACCCCTTCTAGAGACTCCCCCTATACTGGGATGTTTCAATTCTCTGTGGCCCTATGTATGCCTTGAGGTGTTGTACCCTGATGATTAGAACTTCACACCTCCACTTGCTAGCCAACTATAACACAGGCGCATGACTGGAGCTGCATCTTTACCAGTACACGTTCTCTCTGTCTTCTTACTACTGACTTTAGATTGACAGGGTACTGCTATTTGTCATCTCACAGGCATGTGCTTTCACTATAGCATGAGGAACTGCATAATTAGATTAAGTGACCAAAAAGTGATATGCCATTACAGGCTACCTACGACTTTTGCTATCAGTATACAGCTATGTCCAGGGCCTGTGCGCTCAAGGCATTTCAACTATTTTAATGCAACACCTTCATTTGTGGTAACCTGGCTGTGGTTTCTTTAGGTGTGTAAGACCCACAAGACGCATATGTAACAAATTATGTTACATACAAAACATGGTGTACCAACATCAATGCACAGTTAACGCGTTTCTTACCATTCAACAAATTTTGCATTAATTAATAGTGCACTGTGTGTACTTGAGGAATAACACTATTTCTGGCCATTATATCATGTGTGGCATTTTATAGCAGTTTTCCCGTGTACATGCTGAATATCTAGTTTGCAGTTCTCCTAGATCTGGTGGGTGTAGACTAGCTCCCATCCACAGCACACAGAAAGCAGAGGAGAATCTGATTCCAACCTTCTCTTACTCACTCAGAAGCAGCCCCAGGATCATGGAGGACATAATAAAGAAGTACTGACCTGTATGGTTGTGAATAAAACACTGGGGCTGAGATATGAACTGCCTATTTAGCTGTTCAGTCTCTTTGCTGTTTCTCCTGGAGTCATGTTGAACTCAGCTCTTGCTCACTCCTCCCCCTCTCCAAAGACTTGCAATGACATGTGTCATATGATCCTTCTGTGAGCTGCTCCTGTCCTGGACTGATACAAATGATACAGATTTCAAAGAGAAAGGTATTTAGACAGGCGGGGGGGGGGGGGGGGGCTGTTGAGTTAAACAGCTGATAATATGAGAACTATACATTTCTCTCTGATAAGACATATTACAAAGTTTTTTTTATGATCGCATGCACTAATGATTTACGAAAAGTTGTGTGAAAAGTTAGTGACTATTTAACTGCAGGGAGATATCATATAGATGCAGACATATTCTTAAATAGTCCAGTATGTCACAGTCCACACCTGATTTTGTTTTCCAAAACTGCCCAAAAGGTTTTTTACCCTAATGGTATACTGACCATTTTCACATTTATTTGTGTTTTTTCTTGGTAGTGAAAAGCTCGCTGCACATTGCACCTCACTACACAGCCATAAAAATAAGGCAACAAAGAAAAAAAAGTATTTCTTGAACACACACTGAAATGAAATTACACGCAACCTTCAATGGTTAACTTGTTACTGGTTTCTGGTTCAAAGTAACAGGAGACAATGATAACTTGCTGTGTACACATTAATCATGCAGATGCCACCTGTCCCAGCCTCCAGATGACAAGTCCTAACAGTTTCATTAAGTGCATCTATACCAAGCAACATGTGGAAACTTGCTTTTTTTTTCTTAGAGTATCACATAGCAAGCAATCTATTAACCATAAACTGCTAAGAAGCAAAAATGCATGTTTTTTTTTCACATCATGATGCTGTGGTCACAGCCATGCAAGTATGTTTCATTTCCTCCTGCTCACATAATAAGGCTTCATTCACACGTCTGTATTTGTGCACATCCTGGAAAACGGTCAGTTTTTGCGGATCCGTTGTTCCGCAAAAAACTCAGTTTCTCCAGGACATCCGTTCCGTTTTTCTGTAAAAAACGGAAAGGATGTATCCACATGTCATCCATTTTTTACGGATCCACAAAAAACGGAAGGATGAATAACATCTGTACCTTTTCTTTTTTTTTCTCCTCTCCTGGAACGGAATCCGCAAATACGGATGACATGCGGATGCCTTTCCGCATGTCTTCCGCATTTTTTGCGGATCCATAGACTTTCATTGTGCTACGAACCGCAATTCAGGAGAAAAGTAGGACAGGAGGATTTCTTTATGCGGACAGTCGGAACGGACACACGGATGCGGACACCACACGGTGTACTGTCCGCATTTTTTCGGGACCCATTGAAATGAATGGATCCGCATCCTATCCGCATAATTGTCCGCAATTGCGGAAAGGATGCGGACACATTATACGGACGTGTGAATGGGGCCTAAGGGTGCATTCACACGACCATATGTATTTTGCAATCTGCAATATATGTATGTGGTTCATATGCTGTCGGCATCCGTATGTCAGTTCCGCAAAAGATAGTAGAACATGTCCTATACTTTGCTGCAAAAAGCAGACGCCACAAAGACTGCATCCATATTTTGCAAAATACATATGGTCATGTGAATGCACCCTTAGGGCTCATTCACATGAACCTATTTACTTTCCGTGTCTGTTCTGGTTTTTTGCAGACCATATGCGGAACCATTCATTTCAATGGGTCCACAAAAAAAACGGAATTTACTCCGTGTGCATTCTGTTTCTATATGTCCGTTCCACAAAAAAATAGAACATTTCTATTATTGTCCGCATTATGGACAAGGATAGGACTGTTCTATTAGGGGCCAGCTGTTCCATTCTGCAAAGTACGGTATGCACACGGACGTCATCCGTATTTTTTGAAAAACGCAAAATATATACGGTCATGTGCATGAGCCCTTATAGAGAGCAGCATTAAATCAGGGCAATGTTAAAAGACACAAAGTTACTTCTAAATAAAGAATTTGTTGTACACAAAGGGTCTGCTCACACTTTGTTTTTCATGTTCAGTGTGGTGATCTTGGTGCACTCACTGAATGTGACCATAGACCTAACATCTGCCAAAAGAGTGTTCCTTTGGCATACACTGTGCCAGTATGCATCGGCATACCTTTTTTCTCTGTAGAGGAAAACGTAGCCTGCTGAGATGTCAACAGCTTAAATGGGCTGTCCAGAATTTTACTACTGATGGCCAATTCTAGGCCATCAATATCTGATCGGTGGGGGTCTGACACCCCCACTCCTGCTGATTAGCCGACCCTGAGTAGCTCTAATGCCGGAAGTCAGTGCCGGAACTAAAGTACACAATTCTGTCCATTGTGTAGTGGAGGGATCTGGTCACTGTGGCGCTGCTCCCAATCACCAGCTCCATTCACTACATAGCGTATGGAATTGTGTAGTTCTGGTCCAGAACAGTCGATTGGCAGGGCTGCAGGGTGTCAAACTCCCACCAATCCAATATTGCTGGCCTATAGTAAAATCCTGGAATACTCCAGATATGATCTCTCCCCCAAATTTTCTAATGATCAGCAGCTGGGGCTCATTCACATTACCGTCTGATGATACCTTTCTCCATCGTCCTTTCTGATTTCTATTACCAAACATTTGAATGGATCCCAACATTTAGGCTACTTTCACACCTGCAGCAGCAGGGTCCGGCAGGCTGTTCCAGCGGGGGAACAGCCTACCGTATCCGTGTTAATGCTAGCCCACCGTGCTGCCAGAGGTCTGGCCGCAGCATGGCAAACAAGCTGAGAAGGCAGCCGGACAAAAACCGCAGCGTGCTGTCGTTTTTGTCCGGCCGCCTCCGGATCCTGCTGCCACAAGTGTGAAAGTAGCCTAAAAACGCATCCGGGGAGGCGGAGCAAGACGGATCCATCATGACCCCCAATGTAAGTCTATGGGGACGGATCCATTTTCTCTGACACAATCTGGCACAATAGAAAACAGATCCGTCCGTGGAGTTCAAGACGGATCGTCTTAGCTATGTTAAATATAATACAACCGGATCCGTTCATTACGGATGCAGATGGTTGTATTTTGCTGAACCCTGCCGGATCCAGCAAAAACGCTAGTGTGAAAGTAGCCTGAGATTAAGCACATTTAATCATTGCAGCACCACCGCTCACATTCTTTAGAAACGATTGTGTTGTGAAATTCTCTCTCTCATTGACAAAGTGAGACACATATAAACAACCCCAGCTCGCTGCGCACACACACAAGTGCATTCTTTTACAACCGTGAGACGTACCCTGCATAATCAGTAAATTTGAGCTGTTCTAGCTTGCAAGAGGCCCAAGTAAGTGAATGTTAGTGTAACTCAATCTCTTGTTATCGCTTCCCTATTTAGGAGACAAACTGCTGCTTGATGCTATATTAACGTTTGACTCCCGGAGTATGGGGCTCACATGGCGTCTGTGTGTTATAGATTCTCAGAGAAGTATCTTGTGGGTGGGGGATGGATGAAAATAAAGGGGAAATGTTAAATTATATGTGTAATGCATGAAGTTTATTCTGGAACTGTATGCTGATACAGATGTTAAAGAGGACCTTTCACCGTTCCTGACATGCCTGTTTTAATCGCTTCATGCATTCCCAATGTAATAACAAGTCTGGAACATCTATTCTTATGTCTGTATGTTGTGCCATTCCTTTATTATTCGCACTAGAAGTTATGAATGAATTGCTATTTGCCTTCAGTAAGGGAACAGAGGGGCGGTGACCAGTTGGGGGTGTGTACCTGCACAGTCTGAACATGGCAGCACTGATTGGCTAGAGTCTGTCTGTGCAGGTACACGCCCCCAACTGGTCACCTCCCCTCTGTTCCTTTACTGAAGGATAATAGCAATTCATTCATAACTTCTAATGCAAATAATAAAGGAATGGCACAACATGGAGCCATAAGAATAGATGTTCCAGAATTGTTAGTACGTGGGGAATGCATGGAGCTATTAAAACAGGCATGTCAAGAGTGGTGAAAGGTCCTCTTTAAGATGTTCTACATAGTCAGCCGAGTGTGCATGTGTGCAAGTGTATGAACACCTTTAGTTTATTTAGTTTAGTGCCAAAAACTAGAGCTTACATTGTCTGGCAGATGTTATGGTGTAATATACACATATGAGGCACATTTGTGCCATAATTTGACTCTTTTTACTTCTCTTACTTCTTTTTAAAAGTACCAAGAAAGGTGGGTGAGGCTTAGAAGGAGGCAGCATGGCTTTCCCTGACCTGACAGATTTAGGCCTCATGCACACGACCATATTTTGTATCCTTTACCGATCATCATTTTTTGAGGATTGCACACAGACCCATACATTTCTATAGGCTCGGACTGGCACACAGGGGAATCCACCGGTGGGACCCTGACCAAGGTGGGCCCCTAGTCCCCCACCCCTGCAGAGGTGGCACATAGACTGACTGCACTGCATATAGATAGGCAGCATACACCATAACCAACCTATGTTCATATAGAAGCTCGGTTGTAAATAGAGGGTGGTGAGTTGATTCTAAAATTCAGAAATTCGATCTGAATTAGAATTTTGTGTTATTTGATTTGAGAGAGAGAAAGAGAGAACCAAATAGAATTTTCTCATCTCTAGTTGTAGAATAAGACAAAATAAAGTCTACATTAGACAGTATTATATCGCTGTCAGTAGAGGCTAGTTTGTGACTTACGTTCCACAGTAATCCATATGTGAGAATGGGTGAACTCATTAAAGAGAACATGGACTTAAAATGTATGTTCTCTATATTTGCTGTGCAGTAGAATGCATTAGCTGGTTCACTGTAAGGCCATGTTCACACTGCAAAATATGCAGCGTATTTTGGTGCACAAAACACCCATTTTACACACTGCAAATACGCTTCAAAATACTTGAAAAAAGCTTCCCATTGTTTCCCATGGGAAATACCAAGGGTCACACGGGCGCATAGTTTTTGGGAGCCTTCATACAAAGCTGATTTTCTACAATTTCTGAGACTGAACGTCACTTCTGACTTTTGGGCTGTTTTAGCAGCAAGCACATGGGGTGAGCACATTCAGGGTAAAGGACCTGATATTCAATCACAGAGATTGCCGCAAGTAAATCTGTCCCATGTGAAGGAACCCTTACGCTGCTGCCTTCAAATACCCTTCAAGAAGTGTCCTGTAACTCCTTAGAAGCTGATTGTTCAAAAATATACTCCAAATACACTGTTTGCTAGTTAGTATGTATTTTGTAGGCATTTATGCAGCTGAAAATGCTGCTGAAAGAAGGAATATACCAAAAAAGTGCCCAAATTTCAGTGACTTAAAGGGGTTTTCTAAGATTTTAATACTGATGACCTATCCTCTGACTAGGTCATCAGTATCTGATCAGTGGGGATCCAACAACTAGGACCTCCACTGATCAGCTGTTCAAGAAGGCAGTGGCACTGCAGCCTTCTCGCAGCTTTTCCTAGACATTTTCATTGGTCACGTGGCCTAGGAGCTGCTCAGCTCAATAGAAGTGAATGGGGCTGAGCGTGATACCCAGCAGAGGCGCTATACAATGTATGGCGCTGTGCTTGGTAAGCTGCAAGAAGGCCGTAGCACTCACAGGAGCGTCGCTGCCTTCTCAAATAGCTGATTGGTCTTCCTGAATGATCCGAAGCTGCCACAGATATGTAGCAGGGCTCCATAAGAACATACAGTAGGGAAAATATTTGATACACTGGCGATTTTGCACGTTTTCCCACCTTCAAAGAATGGAGAGGTCTGTAATTTTATTGTAGGTATCATAGGTACACTTCAACTGTGAGAGACAAAATCTAAAAGAAAAAAAAGACAGAAAATCACATTGTATGATTTTTAAAGAATTCATTTTCATTTTATTGCATGAAGTATTTGATGCAATAGATAAACAGAAACCTTTGTTTGCAATTACAGAGGTCAGATGTTTCCTGTAGTTGTTGACCAAGTCTGCACACACAACAGCAGGGATTTTGGCCCACTCCTCCATACAGATCTTCTCCAGATATTTCAGGTTTCGAGGCTGTCACTGGGCTGCATTGAGTTTCAATTCCCTCCAAAGATTTTCGATTGGGTTCAGGTATGGAGACTGGCTAGGCCATTTCAGGACCTTGAAATGCTTCTTACAGAACCACTCCTTAGTTGCCGTGGCTGTATGTTTGGGGTCATTGTCATGCTGGAAGACCCAGCCACGACCCATCTTCAATGCTCTTACTGAGGGGAGGAGGTTGTTAGACAAAATCTTGTGATACATGGCCCCATCCATCCTCCCTTCAATACGGTCCAGTCATCCTGTCCCCTTTGCAGAAAAGTACCACCAAAGTATGATTCCTCCTTAATGCTTCACGGTTGGGACAGTGTTCTTGGGGTTGTACTCATCCTTCTTTTTCCTTCAAACACGCCGAGTGGAGTTGATACCAAAAAGTTCTATTTTGGTCTCATCTGACCACATGAACTTCTCCCTTGCCTCCTCAGGATCATCCAGATGGTCATTGGCAAACTTCAAATGGGCCTGAACATGTGCTGACATGAACAGGGGGAACTTGAGTGCCCTGCAAGATTTTAATACATGATGGTGTAGTGTGTTACTAATAGTAATGTTTGTGGTCCCAGCTCTCTTCAGGTCATTGACCAGGTTCTCCCGTGTAGTTCTGGGCTGATTCCTGACCATTCTCAGAATCATCCTTACCCCACAAGGTGAGATCTTGCATGGAGACCCAGACCGAGGAAGATTAACAGTCATCTTGTGTTTTTTTCCATTTTCTAATAATTGCGCCAACAGTTGTTGCTTTTTCTTCAAGCGGCTTGCCTATGGTCCTGTAGCCCAACCCACCCTTGTGCAGGTCTACAATTTTGTCCCTGGTGTCCTTAAACAGCTCTTTGGTCTTGGCCATGGTGGAGAGGTTGAAGTGTGATTGATTGAGTGCGTGGACAAGTGTCTTTTATATAACAAGTTCAAACAGATGCAATTAATTTAGGTAATGAGTAGGAGGGCTTCTTATAGAAAAACTAACAGCCAGAATTCTTGCTGGTTGGTGGGTGATCAAATACATATATCATGCAATAAAATGCAAATAAATTATTTAAAAATCATACAATGTGATTTTCTGGATTTTATTTTAGATTCTGTCTCTCACAGTTGAAGTGTACCTACGATAAAAATGACAGACCTTTCCATTCTTTGTAGGTGGGAAAACTTGCAAAATCACCAGTGTATCAAATACTTATTCCCCACTGTAGTGTAATTCTCATAGACTTCAGTGCTAGTGCATCTAATGATTGCATGTTCAATTTCCCTATGGGAACTTTTAAAACGTGTAAAAAAAATGTTGTTCAAAATATACAAAAAATGTAAAAAAAATATAAATATTCATTCTCCCCCCCCCCTTCCCCAACATAAAAATAAACATCATGGGCATAATTACGTGTGGAAATTACTGTACTATTAAAATATTTATAATATTTATCCCATAAGGCAAAAGTAAAAAATCTAAATGGTCGATTCGCCATTCGTTGGTCGATTCCTTTTCGTTTCACCTACCACAAAAGACCAAATAAAAAGTGATCAAAAACTCATACACACCCCAATCGTATAAATGAAAAGTACAGATAGCTCCCCCAAAAATGAGCCCTCACACAGCTGTGTACACATAATGACCAAAAAGTTACAGGGGTCAGAATATGACAATGAAAAGAAGAATCATTTTTTTCAAGGTTTTTAGTTTTTTCTTTTCCACATAGGGAACACCGTAAAAACAAAACCCATAAAACTGTGAAAAAATTGCGTTTTATTTGCAATTTCACCCCATTTGGAATTTATTTTGAGCTTCCCACTACATTGTATGTAATATTAAACAGGGCCATTAGAAAGTACAACTTGTCCTGCAAAAACCAAGCCCTGATACGGCTATGTGAATCGAAAAATAAAAAAGTTATGGCCCCAGAAAGGCAGGGAGTGAAAAATGAAAACACAAAAACGAAAAAATAAAAACCTTTGTGGGGTGAAGGGGTTAACTAGCAATTAAAAAACATGCATTACCTTAATGATGTACTTTATGTCAAATATCTCAAGTGCTAATACTTCCAAAACAATGCCATGCAGAGCAGATCTTTTAGGGTAGGGGTGCAATGCTATGGATTCTCTTGGTGTGGACAATCCGCAGCATTTACAGTACAAGAAAATGAAGGGAGGTGTAGTGTTTTGAGCAGGATTTCAGGATTGCACAACCCTGCCGCTATGATGGAGAACCTTTTATTTTAAGGACAGCGGGTAGTTTTTCATGAAAATCACCGTGACTAATTTTTCACATTTGGGCAGGTCTGGCCGTAGTACTGCTATCGCTAGTTTTGATATGCAGGTCTTGACAGCGTATAGCTCGTTTTCTGTCAGGGCTGACTGGCTCCCAAATGACACAGACACCAAATTCTTCTCTTGGCGTCCATCTCACTTTCTCGTGTTGTGTAATGGGAACCGTGCCCTGACGGGTCACATGACTGTTGCCTAGCAACCCCTGCTCTGGGGCTCCACGCTGCATACTGCTAAACGGAGTAGGAAAACAAGAATGACATTTTTCGGCTGGCTGAGAGCTCTTCTGTGTGACACAGGCCTGTGCCAGTATATATCACCAGCGCAGCGGAGAAAACACATTACAAAGGTCGTGCTGATGCTGTATTCTGAAGTGACGCTTCACAGCACTGGTTGGGAAAATCTCTGGGCTCATGCACACGACCGGATGTGTTTTGCTGTCCGCAAAAAGTGCGGATGACGTCCGTGTGCATTATGTATTTTGAAGAACGGAACATCTGGCCCCTAATAAAACAGTCCTATCCTTGTCTGTTCTGCGGACAATAATAGGACATGTTCTATTTTTTTTGCAGAATAGACATGCGGAAATGGAACGCACACTTTAATTTTTTTGCGGACCCATTGAACTGAATGGTTCCGCATATGGTCCGCAAAAAAAACGGAACAGACACGGTTCGTGTGTATGAGCCCTAAGGCTGCTTTCACACAGTCAGTGTTTGGTCAGTGTTTGATCTGTGACTGTGAGCCAAAACCAGGAGTGAAGTCTACACAGACATGAGGTATAAGGGAAAGATCTTCACCTAACATAGTTTATAAGGCAGAAAAAAAAAATATGTCCATCCAGTTCGGCCTGTTTTCCTACACGTTGATCCAGGGGAAGGCAAAAACCCTGTGAGGTAGAAGCCAATTTTCCCCACTTTAGGGGAAAAAAATTCATTCTTGACTCAAATCAGGCTCCAATCAGAATAACTCCCTGGATCAACGACCCATCTCTAGTAACTATAACCTGTAATATTATTACCCTCCAGAAATACATCCAGGCCTCTCTTGAACTCTTTTAGTGAACTTACCATCACCACCTCCTCAGGCAGAGAGTTCCATAGTCTCACTGCTCTTACCGTAAAGAATCCTCTTCTATGTTTGTGTACAAACCTTCTTTCCTCCAGACGCAGAGGATGTCCCCTCGTCACAGTCACAGTCCTGTTTTGTGTTTTTGACCCACACCTGGTTTTGGCTCACAATATGGCTCACATCTGCCATGTGTACATATACTGTTATGTAACTTTCACATGGCAGTATTTTTCTCAGTGTATTGCATCAGTGTTGGTGTGCGTTTGTTTGGGACGGGGGTCAGGGGAATAGTTGTTGGCCAAATAAACATTCAACTATCATCAGTGTTATGGCCAGATTTAGTAACCGAGTTGGTCAAAAACATGGAAGAGCTACATTACAAATCCCTCATTGTACTTTTCCTGTGTAGATTCCACCCCCGATTTTGGCTTACAAATACTCATACCAAATTCTGACCAACATATCGCTGTTTGAAAGTGACCTGAGGTAGGCCACCTGCACATCTTACGGAATACGTGCGGAAAACACGCAGCTTCCTACAGCACCAGCAAAGTGTATGAGATTATACAAACAGATTTCCAAATCCGTAGCACGTCATTTACGTTTGCCATTTTAGCTGCGGATTTACCCTTTTCCGATGAAGGCAAAACTGCATCAATTCTGCACTAAAAACCACTATTAGAAATTGTGGATTGTGGTGCAGATATGGTGCAGAAATGCAGCGAAATTTTTGTGGATCATCTGCACATTGACCTGCACCCATGTCGAGAGGCTGAAGATTAGGAGGCAGTAGAATACTTGGTGGAAGATCTGAAGCAAAAGGAAGGTTAAGGCCTCTTTCACACCAATGATATGGATTGGCTACGGATGCGTTCATTGAAATTCGCACCATTTTGCAAGCAAGTTCAGTCAGTTTTGTCTGTGATTGCGTTCAGTTGTTCAGTTTTTTCCGGGCGGGTGCATGGCGTTTTGATGCGTTTTTCATGCGCGAGATAAAAAACTGAAGGTTTACAAACAACATCTCTTAGCAACCATCAGTGAAAAACGCATTGTATCCGCACTTGCTTCAGGATGTAATGCGTTTTTCACTGAACTCCCATTCACTTCTATGGGGCCAGGGCTGCGTGAAAAATGCAGAATATAGAACATGCTGCGTTTTTCACACTACGCAGAACTCATGCGTGAAAAAAAAAGCTCATGTACACAGACCCATTGAAATGAATAGGTCAGGATTCAGAGCGGTTGCTATCCGTTCACGTCACGCATCGCACCCGCGCGGAAAACTCGCTCGTGTGAAAGGGGCCTAAGTTTAAGTTCACAAGTGACTGAAAATACGGTGGAAAAATCAGCTGCATTAAAAACCGCAACAAAACTACATGTGTTACTTGCGGTTTTCTGTTGCAGAAAAGCCATCAGATTTCACCCTCTCTATTAGGGCTCATGCACACGGCTGGCCCGGTCACTTAAATGTGTCCGCAATCCTGGAGATGCGGTGCAGAACGGAGGCACGGATCGGAACCCCATGGAAGCACTAAAGTGTTTCTGCCTGTGCCTCTGCACAGCAAAAAAGTACAACGTGTTCTATTTTTTTGCAGTGCGGACAGTTGGATGTGGATCGCGAACCTCATTGAAGTGAATGGGTCCACGATCCACATGCAGAAGCCCCACAGTCGGTTCCCGTGCATTGCGGACTGCAATTTGTGGTCCACAGCATGAGGCCTTAGAGAGGGTGAAATCCACAAGAGAAATCTGCTGGATAAATTGACATGCTGCAGATTTCAAATCTGCAATACCCCAACTTTTCTGCTGCATTTTTTTCCTGAAATTCTCATCTACTTTGCTGGTAATGTACAATGCTGCAGATTTGTTGCACATGATTTACTTGCACACAATGCAGATTACGTGCAGTTTTTCTGCCAGGATTTAGTGTAGAAGAAACACAGCATAAGGACTCATGCACACGAGCGTGTGCCAGCCGTGCCCGTGCTGAGGGCCGCACACTGCGGTCCGCAATGCACGGGCACTGACCATGGGGCCACCGTATGCGGATCGCGGACCCATTCACTTCAATGAGGTCCGCGATCCGCATCCGAGGGTCTGCACCGCAAAAAAGTAGTGCTTGCGCTACTTTTTTGCAGTGCGGAGGCACGGCCAGAAACACCATGGAAGCACACCGTAGTGTTCCGCGGTGTTCCGATCCGTGCCTCCGCTCCGCATATCCCGGATTGCGGACCCATGGAAGTGAATGGGTCTGCGATCCGTGATGCAGGCTGCACACGGCTGGTGCCTGTGTATTGCGGACCCTCCGTATGCGGGCCACAATACGGCCACGGCCGGCACACGCTCGTGTGCATGAGCCCTAATATAGTAGCATCAAAGTGAATGAGGTTTGACAAATCTCATGTACACTTTTTTCCTTAGGTGTCAACACAGTCGTATTCCTGCCTTCAGTACTCTGTGTCCACATCAGAGGATGATCCAGACAAACCTGTGTTGATATCTTTAGATTTGCTAAAGATTAGAAATGAAATTAAAATGCAACATTGGTTCAGCAGTCAGCACATTGTAAAATATCAGCTGTCATTCCATATATACATTATAATCTCTGTAAATATCCTGCTCAGTGCTGTCAAGAAAATTATTCATGAAAAGTTGAGTCACTCTCTGTATGTAAACCAGACACCTTTGAATCAGGCAGGTAAACTGAGAGAAATGAGACATCACTCAACATCACAGAACAAAACCAGATACTAATGAGATCTCTAAGTAGTATCCATGTGAAGAAAGATCTCTAAGAAATGACTTGGAGTTTCCCATCTCAGTCCTAGCTACCTAAGGCTACCTGCACACGGGCGTGAGTTGTGTCACAGAAATCCCATGCAGATTTCTGTGTGTTTTTGCACCAAATCCACACCAAACACTGAACCTGTTACTTTTTGATGCAGATTTGATGCGGTTTCGCCTCAGGTCTCACCCTTGAATTGAACAGGGTGTATATGACATTTGTCTAATCTCACACACTTCGCTGGTATGGTATTACGCTATGTTTTTTCTGCACGACAATCCACGTAAAATGTGCGTAATCCGTAAAGTGTGCAGGAAGCCTGCGAGTGAAAAAGAAATCCTGAAAACACTAGAGGGGACAGAACTGCTGCTCTGGTGACACATTGCTTTGTATTGTCCATTCTGCTGCACTGACATATGACTGTCATATTGCGGCCAGGTTGCACTAATATTATACCGCATCAGTTGTGTGACCTGCTTTGGAAACCCCTACTAATCCCTACGGATCATGTCACTTGGGAAAGTTGTGGTTGGCCATAACTTTCCCCTGAATTGTCTGCTGAAGAGCAATGGTAGGATTTCATGTTAACCATCCAAATCACTGGCTATCCTAATAAGGGCTCGTTCACACGACCGTGCCGTATTTTGCGGTCCGCAAATTGCGGATGCGCAAAATACAGATGCCGCCTGTGGTCCTTCCGCAATTTGCGGAATGGAACGGGCGGCCCATTATAGAAATGCCTATTCGTGTCCGCAAAACGGACAAGAATAGGACATGACTCAAAATTTTTGCGGGGCCACAGAACGGAGCAACGGATGCGGACAGCACACGGAGTGCTATCCGCATCTTTTGCGGCCCCATTGAAATGAATGGTTCCGCATACGGTACGCAAAAAAACGGAACGGACACGGAAAGAAAAATACGGTCGTGTGAACGAGCCTTAATAGTGTGCAAAAGTGAGAGGTGCTCTTTGTTAGAGGCTCTTCACTTCATGTCATGCGGTCCCCTATGCATAGACACTGTCTGCGTGGCTGGCGTGGATGGATGCAGACCTATTCAACCTGAATGAGTCCATGATCCGTCTGCACTGCAAAAAAATAGAACAAGTTGTATTTTTTGCATTGCGGAGACACGGACAGAAAACGTGCCTCTGTTCCGCACTGCACCTTCCAGATTGAGGACCCATTCAAGCGAATGGGTCCACGTCCGTGATGTGGTGCACAAACAACCGATGCCCGTGTATTGAGGAACTGCTGTTTGTGGGCCACAATACAGGCACCAGCCAACAACAGTCGAGTGCATGAGTCTTCATTCACATGCCAGTGTTTTGGTCAGTGATTTTCATCAGTGATTTTGAGACTAAATTGGGTGCAGCTCTAAACACCATATGTCTGTCATCAGCATCTGATTGGTGGAGGTCGGACACCCAGGAGCCCCACAGAACAGCTATTTGAGAAGGCAGTGGTGCAGCAGGAGCGCAGCGGCTACTATCACTGGCCTGGGTGTGTTTTCATCTTTTTACATCAATCATGGCATAACCCTATTTAAGGGATGGCGTCACTTGGTGAATAGTGTAAAGGACATTGATTTCCAATCTGTCATTTTTTTCGATTCTGCTAACTAGCATTGGATGCTGTGTGACCTCAAACGGGCCATGAGATGCATAGATGGGATTCCTGAACTTTTCACAATAATGGAGGAGACTCAAGGACCCATTCTCAGCATGGCTCATTTTCAGGCACACAGTGGGAGAATGCAAGTGAGTATATAGATAAAAATGACAGATTGGAAATTATCCTCCTTAAAGGGGTTGTTAAGTAATGGCCTGTCCTCAAGATAAGCAATCACTAGCTGATCCACGAGGGTCTGACACCCTGACTGTTCGGCAATAGCTCCGGTGCCAGAAGCAGACAGCTACTCGTCACTGCAGCGCTACTTCCACTGAATAACAGGAAGGTATGATATAGATACAGTGGAGCAGTCTGGTCACGGTCACTGTTTCTACAGTCCTGCTAGCTCACATTACTCTTGCCACTTCTTTGCCTTCCAAGTTCCTGCCAGTGCACTCCTGTGGCAGCACATTTTTCACACCACAGACTCGGCCTGCTTGAATCAGTGTTTGGGCTGTTGCTATCACAGGACTTGATTCCCTAGGACATTTCTACAGACACACACATAATGTAATTCCTTGTTTGGGTTAGTTTAACTATCCCTATTTACGTCTATAGCTGCGGATTGTATTTTTTGTTAGCCGAGATCAGAATGGAGAAAGTAATAAGCATCAGTCATGTAAGATTCATCCTACTCTGCCCCATATTGAAATGAATAAAGTGTGCAGCCTGCAAGTGAATGAAGCTCATAAACACTAGAGGCATTAGGCATTCATATGGCTATTGCCCAATTGATCTAATAATATGAGAATCAGGCTATGCTTCTGATCTAAATGGTTTCCATGAGACACCACAGAGGACAAAAGTGATTGGTAAAGTTGGACAACTTTATAATATCTTTTCTCCAAAGAAAATATGGTACCAGAACAGAAAAAGAAGACTCCGGCCTATGTACTGACCCTGCCCTCCCATTGGAAGCTGACCTGCAAAATGCTGACACCAACAGCTGCCAAGATCAGCTGATCAGTGGCGGTGCCAAGTGTCGAACCCCCAATGATCTGATATTGATGACATCTTGAGGACAGTTCTTCAATATCAAGAGACTGGAAACTCCTTTAAGTTTATCCATCCTTCATGCTGGTCTACAAATCGCTAATTGAAAAGTCAGTATGATACTAGTGAAACTTGTAATAGGTAGAAATAGAGTATTCAGGGATTGCTAGTGAGGAACTGTGCAAGATTCCAGTGGTGGTTCTGGGGTCTCCATTTCAGGGCCATCCACCAACTATTTGCTGATATTTGACAATCTAGCATATGGATACCATCATCCTAGATGAGTTTGGAAGTATAACTAGAACTGGTTATATCAGTTTTACCCTATTTAGCTCGGAGAATCAGCCATCAGTGTCTAAAAAATATTTTAGAAGCCCTTTTTTATGGGATTTTTTGAATACGATCATGTATGTGATGTTTTAATGCTAATTTCCCATAATTTGGCTCCATATAGACTTACAAGCTACACCTAAATATTACTGCGTCTACAGTGCCTTGCAAAAGTATTCGGCCCCCTGGAACTTTTCAACCTTTTGCCACATTTCAGGCTTCAAACAAAAAGATATAACATTTTAAATTTTTGGTGAAGAATCAACAACAAGTGGGTCACAATTGTGAAGTGGAATGAAATTTATTGGATCATTTAAACTTTTTTTGTAATAATAAAACTGAAAAGTGGGACGTGCAAAATTATTTGGCCCCCTTGCATTAATACTTTGTTGCACCACCTTTTGCTGCGATTACAGCTGCAAGTCGCTTGGGGTATGTCTCTATCAGTTTTGCACATCTATAGACTGAAATTCTTGCTCATTCTTCCTAGCAAAACAGCTCGAGCTCTTTGAGGTTGGATGGAGAGCGTTTGTGAACAGCAGTTTTCAGCTCTTTCCACATATTCTCAATTGGATTCAGGTCTGGACTTTGACTTGGCCATTCTAAGACCTGGATACGTTTATTTTTGAACCATTCCATTGTAGATTTTGCTTTATGTTTGGGATCATTGTCTTGTTGATGATAAATCTCCGTCCTAGTCTCAGGTCTTCTGCAGACTCCAACAGGTTTTCATCCAGAATGGTCCTTTGTATTTGGTTCCATCCATCTTCCCATCAATTTTAACCATCTTCCCTGTCCCTGCTGATGAAAAGCAGGCCCAAACCATGATGCCTCCACCACCATGTTTGACAGTGGGGATGGTGTGTTCAGGGTGATGAGCTGTGTTGCTTTTACACCAAACATATCGTTTTGCATTGTTTCCAAAAAGTTGGATTTTGGTTTCATCTGACCAGAGCACCTTCTTCCACATGTTTGGTGTGTCTCCCAGGTGGCTTGTGGCAAACTGTAAACGAGACTTTTTATGGATATCTTTGAGAAATGGCTTTCTTCTTGCCACTCTTCCATAAAGGCCAGATTTGTGAAGTGTTCGACTGATTGTTGTCCTATGGACAGACTCTCCCACCTCAGCTGTAGATCTCTGCAGTTCATCCAGAGTGATCATGGGCCTCTTGGCTGCATCTCTGATCAGTCTTCTCCTTGTTTGAGATGAAAGTTTAGAGGGATGGCCGGGTCTTGGTAGATTTGCAGTGGTCTGATACTCCTTCCATTTCAATATGATCGCTTGCACAGTGCTCCTTGGGATGTTTAAAGCTTGGGAAATCTTTTGGTATCCAAATCCGGCTTTAAACTTCTCCACAACAGTATCAGGGACCTGCCTGGTGTGTTCCATGGTCTTCATGATGCAGAACCCTGAGACTATCACAGAGCAGGTGCATTTATACGGAGACTTGATTACACACAGGTGGATTCTATTTCTCTTCATCAGTCATTTAGGACAACATTGGATCATTCAGAGATCCTCAATGAACTTCTGGAGTGAGTTTTCTGAACTGAAGGTAAATAATTTTGCACGCCCAACTTTTCAGTTTTATTATTACAAAAAAAGTTTAAATGATCCAATAAATTTAATTCCACTTCACAATTGTGACCCACTTGTTGTTGATTCTTCACCAAAAATTTAAAATGTTATATCTTTTTGTTTGAAGCCTGAAATGTGGCAAAAGGTTAAAAAGTTCCAGAGGGCCAAATACTTTCGCAAAGGCACTGTATATTCAGCAAATATAGCATGTCTAAGACATCTTCATAATCTTTTGCTTTCCATTGCTTACCTTTTGTTTAGACTTTTTTTCTAGTTTTTGATGTTTTTGTGTCCTCAGTGACATATGACTGCCTCATACTGCCTCATACTTGCAGTTCATATTGATGAAGACTCATACAAAGAGAGAACCACCTCTTTTTCTTCTGACATTAGAGAGTATACTGGTTTCTAAATAATGATAGGGGTTATAGCTTCATTTTTTTTACTTCTTTGTAGTGGAGACTGGAGCATGGAAACAATTCTTTCATTTGGGGGTGAGATTATAAGATATAAGAGATATGTCTATAAGGAGATGGAGACCACCTAATAATGAAATATACAACCCTAGCACAATTGTGTTCACCAACTAACTAAATTTCTTTAACAGGGGTTACTGAGGAATCAGATCACACATTCATTTCCTATTTGAAGCATGAACCATACATCTTATAATGCTCTTTAAGGTAACATCCACTATCTATGAGCCAGTGAGAATAGAGGGTCAAATTATTTTGTGGTGTAGGAGGAGTACAGGAAAGATAAGATTTTTGAAACATTTCACATGGACATTAGCCTAAAGACAAAGTGAAAACATGTAATCCGTAGTTATGTGTAAATATGTATCTATTCAATACAAATTTCGAATGTTCAAAGATATCACTTCATGAAGATGACTCTAAACACCAGATGTTCCAGGTCATCTACAACTACACCACTGTGAAGGAGAACTAACAGCCATGTGGCCATGTGTCTACAGCCATATGGACACATATAATTAGAAATATAAATACAGTAGCCATATACTGAAGGTCTGGCTGGTTGATCTTGACATCATCAGTGCATATCTTCATTATGATCCACTTAACAACCCCATCCACAGAAAAGTCATCCTTCATCCCCATTCACTAATAAAATCGTGTAAATTAGGATTAGTGGTCAATATGCTGGAATAAGATCTAGCATCTAGCCATCAAAGATCATATATATCAACTTAGAATTAACTTATTTTTTTATTTTACCATTCAGTTTCAAACGTGTTTAATGTAGAAAACAAACATTTATCTAAATGACAGAACCCAAACGGTTTTAAGTGATAAACTGTATCCATGGTGACAGTAAATCAGCTTGTGGGTCATTGTTACCCACCCCTCAATTACACATTCATTCTTCCAATGTTTGGTACAAAAAGGTCTGATGCCACCACAATCCATATAAACAAATTATAAATTAGAACTAAAACAAAATAACTAAGAACATTTTTCTTCACATGAACGACTGCTCCCAGAATCCACACTTTTCTTTAAGAAATGTATCAGTCTTAGTTATTTGTTCCATCAATATGCCAAGCTTACACATGACAGCACGTTCTGAAAACATGTCTGTATGCTGTTTGTTTCACATATTTATTTGGGGGGATTGCAGTTTTAACATGCAAGAACATAAGATTAAAATCAACAGAAAATATGAAGCTGTGTTTAACAGAATTTTGCAAAATGGTGTCATAGGTTGTTACCCGATTTAGTATATTGTTACCATTATCACTATTGCTACCTGGTGTAGTAAATCTTGCATAGTACAATCTTATGTAGTAGTGCAGTTTTTTTTTATATTGACCTGATGTAGTACAATCTTTGTTACTTATGTAGTAGTGCAGTTTTTTTTTTATATTGACCTGATGTAGTACAATCTTTGTTACTTATGTAGTAGTGCTGTTTTTTATATTGACCTGGTGTAGTACAATCCTTGATATTAACTTACCACAGTACAATCTTTGCTACTGACCAACCAATTTTTGATAGTAACCTATCATATTACAATTTTTTACACTGATTTATACTGACCATCCACAGTACAATCCTTCATACTGACCAACAACAGTACAATTTTTCATACAGACCAACAACAGTACAATTTTTCATACTGACCTGGCGTAGCACAATCTTTGATACTAACCTACCATACTACAATTTTTCATACTGACTTGATGTAGCACAATCTTTGATACTGACCAACAACAGTACAATTTTTCATACTGACTTGGTGTAGTACAATCCTTCATACTGACCTACCACAGTACAGTTTTTCATACAGACCAACAACAGTACAGTTTTTCATACTGACCTGGCGTAGCACAATTTTTGATACTAACCTACCACAGTACAATTTTTCATACTGACCTGGCGTAGCACAATCTTTGATACTAACCTACCATACTACAGTTTTTCATACTGACCTGATGTAGCACAATCTTTGATACTGCAACCACAGTACAATTTTTCACACTGACTTAGTGTAGTACAATCTTTGTAGTTCACTGTAATTGTGTTTCTTAACTGTATTTTTAGTTCTAGATAAAGTTCAAAGCTCTATCTTAACTTAGCCCTTGATGGTCAGTAAATCATGAAGAAAGTGAAAGGCTGTACATTTTTCATATTCTCGAACAAGCCCCAGTCCCACCCTGATTTCCTGATTACAGCACAAAATAAACTGCTCTGCTAGCACAATCTGTACAATAACATAATTGATCTACAATGTGTATTTTCTTATCTGAGTTAAAAATTAATCAAAGTAAGTTCCACTATTTGTGTTCACCAGAATCTTTTTCTTCCTACAAGTCATGATGGTGGCATCCAGTTTGCCTAAATTCAGACTTTCACATTTATATCAATACATATTTATCACTGCATCTATAGACACATTTGAATAAATGTCTCTTTTTTCTAATTTACTCTCTGATTTATTAGGAGATGCAAATATGATACTGTTCACTAATCAGCTATAATAAAACAAAATGTTCTCAATGATTCATATAAAATTACGTTTAATTAACAGTTTTAGGAAAGAAAACTAATTAATTGTATAAGTACAAATTATATAATTTTCCAAAATACTTTCTGTGTTAATTTCTCATAGTTTTTTCCTGGTCGTGTAATGATCGGAGGCGCACGGCTCCTTATTCCCTGATAGATCTGGCAGTAAACAATGAAGATTTCTGAAATCATAGTATTAAAGAATGATTTTTATAATGACTGAATAGGATGCAAAGAAATATATTCAGCAAATTGTAGCGGCTGTCAAGAAAATAATTATGTTTGTAATGTATACAACTCTCCTTAATGGAGTTTCAGCGGCTTGGACTCATAACCATTCTGGTGACTATGCAGCTATGAGTAAGTAATTCGTAAGAAATATGTTTGACCCCTGTGGAAATATTAACTAATGAACTTAGTGAACTTGTGAAATAAAATGTATCACTGATCAAAAAAGGGTTTATTGGGTAATTAATTATGATTTCATCTACAAACTCCTTTGCAAAATGACCACTGACTTTGATGTCTAGACCAGCGCAAAAAAAAAAGAGTTGATCTGGAGCCTACTGTTGTTTTAAACTGCTGCCAAGAGTTACGTATAGGATCATTCTCATGGTTGTGGCGGGGTGGAGAGTTTGTCACTAAAAAGTTCATAGAAAATAAACAATATACCAGAAGTACAAAGCAACATATGCTGCATAATTGGTTTTAAAGGAAATGTCATAAAAATGTAAGATTTTATGCTAAACATTTTTAAAAGGTTTATCCAACAAAAAGTATTACTATGCAATGAATAGGGAATTTCAAATGAATTATTACTGCAATATACATGCAATAAAAATATTGCTAGTTTTTATGTGCATTACATTTTCCTCTCTGGTAGCGCCCCCTACTGTTTATCATTCTGGTCCACCTTCTGCATTCAGTGTTGGAATTACATGCTCAGTAGTTTCTCTGTTCCCCTCCCCCTAGTGCCACTGTAGTGATCTCAAAGTCTCCAAACACCTTTCATTTGTCTCTGCTTTTAAATTCATAGAAATACATAGTGATATCTTTGTGTAGACAGCAGAGAAGGAAATTGGGGGAGGGTGTTATATAGATCTATCTCTGGCGCTATATGTCAGAGACTATTTTGTATGCAAGTGAGGAAGGGATTCACAAGAGCTAATTGCAGTGCATCCTGGGAAGATGCTTGATGAGCTTCTGTCCACCCACAGAAAGAAAAGAAAGTCCTCCAGATAAGCAGATGAGTGAAAAAAAAGAGTTTAAACAGTTCAAGACTGGGCCATTTAGCCCCCTTCCTGACCAGGCTCATTTCCATTTTTGTTAGTACATGAGTCTTTGACTGACATAACTTTTTTCCATTTGGTTATGTAAATCATTTTTGCTCCTTTATTTGTGATACATGGGATTTTATTTTTATGCCATTTTTATTTTACCATTTTTTTTGTTTTTGTTGCATCCAAGAAAATGGCAGAAAAAATTGTATGTTTTTCACGTTTCATTTTTTAATAGCACAAATTTCAACTAGAATACTTTTTTTTTATGTGTCCTGTTTCCATGATGGTTGTTTTTACATAGGGGGTATATAGATTAGGGCTGCTGGAGGCAGATCTAGAAAGATATTAATTTATATCTTATTCATTATTTTATTATCATTATTATTATTTTTTAAATGTAATTTTATCTTTTTTTTATTATTATTTTATACTTTGTGTCGCCTCTGTCCCCCCACATTATGTCATACCAGATATGACCTTATCAGCCCCAGTTACAGGGGAAATTCACATCCAGAAGGTTACAACAAAGCTGTGGAGCCTCACTGCACCACTGATCTTGGAACATCCTTGCAGAGTGAAATGCGGATTACCCGGATGTATATAGTCACCTGGTGGCCTGCGAGCTGGTATACCCTCTTTAAGAGTTTATGGTGATAGCCCAAATTTTTCCATATCACTGTCTAAATTAAAAAAAAAATCCTGCATTTTTCACAGTGGCAACTAAGCGTAATAATATATTAACAATTCCTGCTCTGTGGACATCAATTTTCAGCTGTCATCTCATTATGATCACAGACAGGGTTACAATAAAAGACATCTCTGTATAAATAACACAGGATCCACCCTTCACAATAGACATGGTCACAGCTTATCTACTTCCCCTCCCTGCACAAGTCACCGAGTACTCCTAGCATTCTCCCATAGAAGTCAATATTGTGGTCTACTGTGGTGTATCTGGCTGCTATAAAGCATATCTTTAAATATTGTTAACAAACGTTTAGACAAGATGGATAGAAAAAAACAAATATATATATATATATTTGAAATGGTTACTCCTGTATAACATGCAACCCTTATAAATTACAGACAAAACGGGTATATTTTGTATAACCATTACAAAATTAATTTTGTGAAAGAACATATTTTCTACAATTTATTTTGTTTTTAAAGTCAGAGGTACTACGAAGTGTGTAACCTTCTGTACATAGACCTTACCACTGAAACATACCATACCTTGTTCAATGTACTATACTTTCCTACAGATCAACCATGAATAACAAGCCTCTCTTGAAACTGCATAGGTCTCATGGGATATATGGATCATGAAGGAAAATATGTTTTCCTTTGAAATCACTGGTGAGCCTGTGTGTGACAGACAGTAGGTACGTCTTACTCCTAGATCAGTGTGTGCTGCATTGACGTGGTCTCATTGACACAGGTTTCTCATGAAGTATGTTGGGAAAATACATAATATGGAGTAGGATTTCGTGTCCTGATTACAAAAGTAAACATGTCACCCGCAGAAGGTTTACACGATAAGGTATGAAAAACATTTCACTTGCATTTCTTTTCTGTGGAGTCCTTTCATGTAATGTTAGTCTCTGTCTGCATAAACTCCATTCCTATTAGATATTCTCTAATAGTGGCAACCACGAAACCCCTGGTGTAGATCCTGTTATGGGAAAGCCAATTGAGTCCTCAGGAATAATAGTCAGGGGAGAAAAGGAAGCTCAAAAGGGTTGTCAAAAGGAAAAGAAAAAAAGATTTCTGTTACATTTCAATGGAAAATGATTAGACTCAAAGGTCTGCCGATTTCCTGCCATCAGCCTCAGGACCTCCACTTGCAGCTTGGTCTCGACACAGGAGAGAGTTTCCTATGGGGTCATGTGACCAGTGCTGTTTGTGAAGAGGAGTGGCCAACTGGCTTATTCCATTAGCTAAACCACTGCCCTTCTCTGTCTATGATCAGAGATGAGGGTTGGCTTAGCTATTGAAATGCCAGACTGCAAGCCCCCTTTACATATAGCATTCTCTCCTGTCTCGAGACCAAGCAAGAAGTGGAGGTCCTGGGACCAGGGCTGACTGCAGGGAATCAGTGAAAATTTAAAGGAAATGTGTCACCAAAAATTTTATCTGCTAGTTAAAACCAGACAGTGACAAATTTTCTTTCTTCTTTCCTTTTTAACTAGTCTCTTTTTAATTTTCTGATTGTAGATTTTTTTTAATTCTGTTTCCTGAACATGATTATGGGGGGGCGGCCATCTTGCCCGAGCTGTTCTGAACAGCATTTACACAGCATTAAACTAATTCCTTTACGGCAGCCACATGGGCCGTAAACACAATGGTCTGGAGGGACCTCATTGACTTCTATGGAAGAGTCTTCTAGGCATGCTCTGTGACCTGTGCAGAGGTCATTGTACAAGGAAAGAAAAGATAAGATTTGACAATCACCTATTATGAATGGTGGATCCTGACTTATCTGTACACAGAGGTGATATCATTATAGGTAGGTATAGAATAATATATAACTGCAGTAAAGTTATCTGTAGAGACTAAGAAGTGGCTCCTATTATTAGGGTTACTGGCTAATGTGAAAAAAGGATTTTATAGTTTTTATGTTTAAATATAGATATTGACATGGAATATTTAAAAATATCCTAAAAAATTATTTAAAAATATGTTAAACACAAAAAAGTGATTTAAACAATAGGTCAATTTCTGATGACACACTCCCTTTAAGCAATTAAGTACATATATTAGTAATTCTAACAATTTTACATTTGAGGCACAATGGATATAATTTTTCCCTGCTGGACAGGGTTAGCCATTGTGTCTCCAATGTAAAATGTTTTTATTAAAAAAAACAAAAACAAAAAATGGACAACCACATTGAAGCCATTTTGAAATGTGCAAAGTATTTTGTCACATAGAAGTGAAGGGCCTCCTGAAGGAATCTATGTATAACTACACTTTTATTGGAATTGCTTTTTGAAGTGAAGTGAATGGTCTAAATGCAGAAATAATCAAATAAAACATTGTATAACATTGTATTGTATTTTTATTTTTTTTTATCTTGTACCGATCCTGATCTGTCCTAACAATTCTGCAGGCTTTAGAGCTTAAATCTCCCATCATGCCTTGCTGACTCAACGTCTGTACTAAAGGTATACATGCTGTAGGCTACTAGTATCCCTCTGAAATGACCCTCTCTCCACATTTAAAACTAACATGAAATAGAGGAAGGAAAAAGATGAAGATAGATACGTTTCTGAAATAAACACGCATTTGTTTGTATCCAATAATTTTATGTGACTGAAAAAGATTTCCTCTTCCCTGATTTCCCGTCATTGGTTTGTTGCTGCATTTTGCCAAGGTTTTCGGAAAACTGCAGCAAAAACACAACAAGAAAGATTACGTTTAAGAAGAATTTAGACAGGATGTTCTGTTTGAGTGCTAAAATATGGAGTTCACAGAGGAGCAAGGACGAGAGATATAACCTGCCAACAGTTGTACTGGTGATAAATATGATGAGAGGGTTTGTCCAGGGGGATACACCTCTTAAAGGGGCTCAGAGAGGGATAATAAAATAAAAGAAGGGATATTCCCCCTCACCGATCCTGTTCTGATCTATTTTGACATGCAGGAAATGCTTGGAGATACCTGCTCGGCCAATGACTTGGTGCAGCAGTGACCTGCCTCAGCCAGTGATTGGGTCATCTCAAGACAATTCCTCTGTGCCATTTCTGACAATTTCCAAGCCCTCCCCTCTCTCTGGACAACCTCTTTAATAGTGAATTGTGAAATACACATGAGAATAGCAGTGAATCATGCTATGTACAAATAAACTAAAAAAATATCAGTTACAGAATCAGACAGGGTCCTGTAAATATACCAGACAACAAAGCAGAGAGAAACTTTTGCAAAGATCCTTTTTTTAAATGATGTGATGGTTAAACTCTGGCACTCCAGCTGTGGTGAAACTACGACTCCTAGCATGCTCCATTCATTTCTATGTTTTTTGATGTTCTTTATTAAAACTCCACACTTTTCCAGTTGAGAGTGCATACCGAATGTATTTATATAAAATGTACCATTTAGAAGATTTGCCTATTTGTATATCCATTGTCCCACACACATCAGTCAGGTCGTTGCCCCTAGTTACGGCCACCTCGGCCATGTAGTAGTGGTGGGGCTTGCTCCTTTTCAAACCCGCTCTGAAGTATCTGCTGTATTGTGAACGCACATTACATGAGCATGAGGAGACACATCTTAGGGTTGTAGCATTTTTGTCTGCGCTTCCAAAACGCAGAGAAATGGATCCTGTTCCAAGATCAATTCATCTCTATGGAGCAGGATCCGTTTATAAAGTCTGCGTTTTGGACGTATCCTGACCAGATGTGAAAGTACCCTAAGATGTGTCTTCTCATGCTCATGCAATGTGCGTTCACAATACAGCAGTTACCTCAGAGCGGGTTTGAAAAGGAGCAAGCTGGCCACCACTACTACATGGCCGCGGTGGCCGTAACTAGGGGCAACGGCCTGACTGATGTGTGTGGGACAACGGATATACAAATAGGTAAATCTTCTAAACGGTACATATTATATAAATACATTCTATTAGTAATAATATTGGTATGGCTATATCTAACTATACAAACTACATTTGTGAGATGGGAATACCCCTTTAAATATAGTAATATATATCGCCTTAAGGAAAGAAGGGAAAGGGGCGACATGGTAGAAACCTTTAAATATATTAAAGGTTTAAATAAGGTTCAGGAGGAAGGTGTTCTCAATAAGAAGCTAAACACAAGAAGAAGAGGGCAAAATCTGAAATTAGCTGGGGGTAAGATCAGGAGCAAGGTCGGGTCAAATATCACGTAATTTCAAATAGTGGTTTAGGCTTAGAACAAATTTCAAGTAGATGTGGTTGGGAATTTAAGTAAGTGAATTTAAACATGCCTGGAATAACAAATGACTAGATGGACCTGGTGGTGTCCCATGCTTCTAGATAGCAATATAGTTGTGTACAGTAGTGTACAGAGGTGCCACTAGACAATCAGAAAGCACGTATTCAGTGTGATACACAGATTCATATATTCTGCAGAACTGTATACTTCTGAATTTTGGTCCTTGTCCCCATTGGGGCTCATCATCCAAATTCCAAATTAAATTACCAATATGCTTTCGGAGTATGGGAGGAAACCAGAGTACCCAGAGGACAACAATGAGAAAGTGTAAACTCCATGCAGATGCTGTCCTTGGCAGATTCAGCACCACAGTGCAGAGGAAGCAGTGCTATCCCCAGTCACCCACTGTTATAGATGATTCTCATTATGTTAAACATGTTTTTTTTAGATTTTTTTAAAATTAAAATTACATTTCCCTATCTATATTTAAAAAAAAAAAAATCATTCAAGTCTAAAATACATCAAGACTTCCTGTTCTTTGACTGCAGTCATATGGACACAATGATAAAAATATGCAATGAACAAGGGGAAGGTAAGCTGTGACCATCACCTATTATGAATAGTGGATCCTGTGTTTTATCTGTCATTGTAACTAGGGATGAGCGAATCGACTTCGGATGTTTCATCGATTCGCTCATCCCTAATTGTAACCCCTCCTATGTTGATAATGAGATGACTACTGAAAAGTGATTTGTACAGAACAGGAAGTCTTGACATATTATTAGGCTTGTGAGCCAGTGCGAAAAACTGCAGGATTTTTAAGAAAAATATATCCAGTGGCATGGAAAAAACATAAAAACCTTATTTAATCCTGACATGCCTGTTTTAATAGCTTCATGCATTCCCCATGTAATAACAATTCTGGAGCATCTATTCTTATGTCTCTATGTTGTTCCATTCCTTTATTATATCTGTTAGAAGTTATGAATGAATTGCTATTTGCCTTCAGTAATGGTACAGAGGGGAGGTAACAAGTTGGGGGTGTGTCCCTGCACAGTCTGAAAATGACAGCACTGATTGGCTAGAGTCAGTCTGTGCAGGGACACACCCCCAACTGGTTACCGCCCCTCTGTACCCTTACTGAAGGCTAATAGCAATTCATTCATGACTTCTAGTGCAAATAATAAAGGAATGGCACAACATAGAGACATAAGAATAGATGCTCCAGAATTGTTAGTACGTGGGGAATGCATAAAGCTATGAAAACAGGCATGTCAGGAGTGGTGAAAGGTCCTCTTTAAATAATAGGTCATTTTCTGATGAGACATTCCCAATAACGTACGGATTATTTAATATGCATGACATCTTGGAAAACTCTGCAGTTATCATGAGGGTAAAAGTCATATAACGTATTTTATTTCATGGGAATAAGTTTGCGGCAATCTTACTACTTTTTAAAAAGTCACAGAATTTAAAGGGGTTGTCCAGGACTGTTTTCTTGATAGCAGAGCACGGCACCTGTCCATAGGTTGTGTGTGTTATTGCAGATAAGTTCCATTGAAGTAAGCTAAGTTGCAATACCATGCACAACCTGTGGACAACTGTGGTGCTGATTTCGTAAAAAAAAAAAAAAATCAGTCAGGTTTTTCTTATCCTGGAAATCCCTTTAAAGCAGTATTATATTATATTGTGACACGTTATCAACCATCCACAGGAATCCAAGTACAGCGCTGTGCTATTTCCACAACTCCAACAGAGATGAATGGAGCAGCAGTGCGCATGCCCGTCCTTCCGCTCCATTCATTTTTGGGGGCCCTGAGGGTTATGGGGTCCCTGTTCTCGTGATCGTCTGATCTAATAACTATCCCGTATCCTGCAGATAGGGGATAACTTGTCACAACCAAAATTTTGTGAGTGCAGGGCATGATAAATTCCCCCCTGTATAGTTAAATATCCCAAACGTGTTCATTCATGATATCGGTTATTACCATATATTAGCGACCTTTGTATTATTCTTATTATACTGAAATACTGGTATAAAGAATAATACATTTTCTAGAATATTATGTCATACATCTACTTGGTTTTCACATTCTATGTAAATGATCTGCAATCCACCTGCTCTCTGCTGGATCTGGGCTAGTGAGTGTCAGGTTTATGTCTGGACAGGCTCTCACATACTTTATTCAGGTAATTGCAGTTCTCTTGAGAAGTTTTTCAGGTATATATGATACATAAGGAGTAAATCTGCTTTGGGGGCAGTTGTAGGTATTAGCATTGAGGCTTGGTTATTACTAGTCTGACTCCTCTCTGACATGCAGTCCCCTCACATTTCACAGACTGAACATTTAGGGGCACATTTATTATTTTGTTAGTGCTTTGTGTTTAAGACATTTTTATCAAACTTTTTTTTATCATCCTTCTCTTGTGCCTGGTTCACCATTTCTTTTAATCTTTCATGGCCGGTGGCTGACTAAATCTTTGGCTAATTTCACACAATATTCAGTCCAGGAAACACTCTCCGTGTGACATGTATTTTCTTGACTGAACACTACTTCCCTGACCAAACTCACAGCATCATAATTTCTAATGATTCTGTCTGTTCCTGTCTGACCACGGGTCTACTGAACTGGACTCACAGCATTATGTGGCCTTAGACACATTTATTAATGGTCTTAACTTGATTTTTCTCACAAATATAAACCAACGTAGATCTAAAATCGGAAGACTGACGTACATTACTGCATAAGACTACTTTCACACCTGCGTTTTTCCTTTCCGCTATTGAGATCTGGCAGAGGATCTCAAAAGTGGAGGCAAAACGCTTCAGTTTTGTCCCCATTCATTGTCAATGGAGACAAAACTGAACGGAACGTTTTTGAGTGCGTCCTGGAATACTGATCAAGACGGATCCGTCATGAAACACAATGTAAGTCAATGGTGACGGATCCGTTTTTATTTGGACACAAAAAAAAAGTATCCGGCACCCATTGACTTATAATTGATTTAGTCTTGTTCATTTTGGAGATGATACAATCGTATTCGTTCTGAACGGATGCAGACAGTTGTATTATTGACTGGATGCGTTTTTATGGAACCCATGACGGATCCAGAAAAAAAGCAGATGTGATTGTAGCTTAAATTTTGCTATTTGACAGTTTAACTGGGCCAGAATGATGAAAGAAGCAAAAACGTACCTGGTAACAGAACTGACAGTGAAAACAAGGACGACTTTAATAAATCTGCCATTTAACATGTTCCTTCTTTGTTGGGTTCCCTCAAGGCTTTGTCGTAGGACCTCACTTCTCTCCATCTATACCTTTGGCTTATGTTATCTAATAAAGTCCCATTGCTTTCTATACTGCTTTCATGCTGGTGACACGCTTTCTAGCCCTAATGTTACCTATCTGCTTATCTAGAGTTTCTCAACTATCTACTTCTTCAGGTAGCTAAAACTCAACATGGACATCGCATTGAGACTCCCCACCACCACAACCATCAATCATAGTTAATAGCTACACACAGTCTTACAAGTCTTCTGCCTAGGGATAAGCTTTAGTTTATCCCTGTCCTTCAGAACACACATGCAAACACATACAACTACTACTGCCTTCCACCTCACACACTTTTAACACAGCCTCAAGTCAACAAAAATTCTTGTACATGTCCTTATCATCTACTGTATGGACTACTGCAACATCCTTCTCTGTAGCCTCTCAACTATCACTCCTGCGCCCATCCAATACATCCTCAGCTCTACCTCTCAGTTAATGCACCTTTCCCCTCTTGTCCTCTCTACCTCTTCTGGATATCCACTGTCCATCAATTTCCAAATAATCACGACATACGATCCACAACCTGTTCCCTCCAAACATCTCTGACCCAATCTCTGGACCTTACAAGACCATGCTCTGCTCTTCTCCTGTCTGCTCTTTCCATTAAGTTCTCCAAGAAGTATCCCATGCATCCACTATAACAAAAGAACTTGCTAACTCAACATAAAGGCCTCGCTTTTTCTTCTTTTTTTCTTCAAAGGCGACCTGAAGATTGAGCTCTTAAGAAAATAACCCTAAAATAACCCTGTCTCCAGTACACAGCTATATATGCAGCTTCTACCCGCACCCTCTTTTCCTTAAAGACTGTAAGTCTTCATATGCTGGATTTATCATTTAGATTCCTAATCATTTTTCTATAACATATAGTGTAATTCCTGAAATTTGGCATCTGATCATTTTTAAAGTCTGATAACCCAGCACTTGTTTTAGCAAAGACTTCAGTATACTGTAGGGTCAAACTGCTATAACTGGGCCACACTTCATCATCCATACCACAGCTGCAGGACCCAGGCCAACACATTCACATCACCCTTTTGTTTTCTGTTCTCTTGATCCATCTGAAGGACAGAAAAAAAAAAAATTTGCGTCAGTTGGCATCATCATCAATTAGCATCAGTTTGCTTTTTTTAAGCACCAGTTATGATCACTTTGCATCAGTTTTTGTCAGTTCCGTCAGAGATCCATTAATTTAGACAGGAGAAAATGTCCTGCAAGGAGTACTTTTTTGGCTGGGTTCACATCTGCACTGTGAACTCCAGGAGTCTGTTCAGACGGAAGACAGACTGCCAGAGTTCATCGTATCTGGCATAGCCGGATACCACTGTTCACCGCTGGATCCCCATTCACTGTAATATGATCCGGCAGTAATCCGGACGCTTTCCGACATATATGCCAACTTGCTCCCGGACAAAAAATGTTGCGTGTAGCATTTTTTGTCCAGTAGCATTTTTTTTTTACTTTGTTGTTCCTCTAACGGATAAGAAGAATGGAAAACAAAGTGGTGATGTTAAAGGGCTTTTCCAAGATATTTTTATTGATGACCTACCCTCAGAATAGGTCATCAATATCTCATTTATGGTCGTCCGACACCCGGCACTCCCGCCAATCAGCTGGTTGAAGAGAAGGCCGCGTGCCGTCGCAGTGCAGCCTTCCCCTCATTGTTTACCTGCTCGCTGTCGACATCGCAGCGGTGATCGGTGTAACATTCATTTCTATGGGACGACTCCTTCCTGTTCAAGTGTATACAAGTGTATAAGAATGAGCCGTCCCATAGAAGTGAATAGGACGGCTTGTAGTTACACTGCTCACCGCTGCAATGTCGACAGCGAGCAGGTAAACAATGAGGGGAAGGCTGTGCTGCCATGGCACGCAGCCTTCTCTTCAACCAGCTGATTAGCGGGAGTGCCGGGTGTCGGACCCCCGCCGATCTGATATTGATTAGTTATCCTGAGTATAGGTCATCAATAAAAATATCTCGGAAAACCCTTTTAATGCATGTGGGACTTTCCTGTGGATATGTCATAAATGTCCAGATGGGAATTTGACTTTGAGCTTCCTTCCTGAATTTAAAGGTGTTGTTCACCTTCAGGGGGCCTTTCTACCAGACTACCACATCACCGGACATGCGGAGGGAAACATACTTAACTGCTCCCCACCATCTCACTCCAGTTTTCACATGTCAACATCCTATTTGACAAGCCTGCTGCAGTCAGTGACAGGGGTGATGACATGAGGGATTCTGGAACCCCCCCTTCCCCCCCCGAAGGTAAACAATCCCTGTAAGGCTAGTTTCAGACCATCATATTTAATCAGGGAAACATGGTTCATGTGTCAGGGGTATTTCCCGGCCTGGACGCTGCTTCTGTGAAGTGAACTTGCAACATTATAATGGTTTCTGATGCTGTGAATCTTAGTCTCATTGCCAATCTACTGAACTGTAGTCACTGCATTATGTGATAACAGTTCAGTAGATTGGTGATGAGACTGGAATTCACATGATGATGTGTTACATGAAGATTGTCACACGTGGCAGTTATGCTGTGGATTTTCCTATGTGGAATTGTTCTGGCAAGGTGGATGAAATTTTAATTTAATTCTGCATCATGTGAATCTATATGGCGGATTTCTGTCATTGAAATAGGTGGATCAGCAAAATCTGTGTTGGAAATTGCAGGAAGGCGTCAAGCCAATGACCGTGTCCGAATTTCGGTCGGCAAACCATGGATCCACAAAATATGGATAAGGCTTCATGCACACGACCGCATTTTTGGCCTGTCTCATCTGCATTTTTTGCGGATCGCACACAGACCCATTAATTTCTATGGGTCCACAAAAAATAAAAAAACACGCACAGAACTTGGATGTTATACGTATGCTTTGCACCGGTCCTGTAGATTTTTTTTACAGTGGGTCTTGCAAAAAATGCAGACTGCCTCGGTTTTTTGTGGATCTGCCATTTGCGGTTGTATGCAGAGGGCCTAAAAGCACTATTCTTGTACACAATGCGGCCCAGAATAGGACTGGCCACACTGACCTTCCAAAAATACGGACGTGTGCACGGCTCCACAGAAATGAACGGGGGAGTGTACTATCCTCAGAAAATACAGATAGCTCACGGATGAAAAATACAGTTGTGTGCATGAGACCTAAGGGGAAACGGTCAGTAATCCAGAATATCTGATCATTCGGCACCTAGCAGTTCTCATTGATACGGTAGTAAATGTGCACTTCATGAGGGTGGCTGCCTTGTGGACCTAAGGCCTCTTTTACACGAATGATACAGATTGGCTCTGGATGCGTTCAGTGAAACTCGCACCATTTTGCAAGAAAGTTCAGTCAATTTGCAATTATGTTCGTTTTTTTTGTTGTGGGTGTTTTTCACGCGTGTCATAAAAAAATCTGAAGGTTTATAAACATCTCTTAGCGACCATCAGTGAAAAACATTCCAGATGCAATGTGTTTTTCACTGATGCCCCTTTTAATTCTATGGGACCAGGGCTGCGTGAAAAACGCAGGATATAGAACATGCTATGATTCTCACGAAACGCAGAACGGATGTGTGAAAAAAAAAACGCTCATGTACACAGACCCATTGAAATAAATGGGTCAGCATTCAGTGCGGGTGCTACGAGTTCACGTCACACATTGCACCCACGCAGAAAAATTGCTCGTGTGAAAGGGGCCTAAAGGCTCCTGCACGTGAACGTATTTTTTGTCTACATTCTGTGCAGGTCAGATGCGGAGCAATTCACTTCCATGAGGGCCACAAAAGATACGGACAGTACACGTCATTCTGTGGCACTTGCGAAAATATAAACCATGTCCTATTCCCATCCGTATTATGGACAAAGATAGGACTGTTCTATTAAGGCCCATTATTCCACTCAGCAAAATGCAGAACGCACACGGCTGGTATCCGTAATTTGCGGACCGCAAAACAGGCAGTGGTTGTGTACATGAGCCCTAAGGGACAGAGCCACGGCTGAGGGACCAGGTGCCACTTTCCCTGTGGTGCCACTAGCAGTGCTGGCAGTCAGCAATATGCATTGCTTTCCCCCTTCCAGTGGAGCGGACTCTCGGCCATTAGACGCACACGGTTTATGCGCTGGAATGTAGTTAGATAAACACTGCATAGTAAAAGCCCGCCCTTTTAATACTGCCCACAGACCCGGCAGCCAATCCTAGGCGGCGGCGGTTTCAAGACTCCCCGATCACACTGCCCTGCTCTAGGAAAACAAAGCTTAATTTCCACGAAATCTTTTATTTTCCCCGCTCTGACGATCACGGCTTTTAATTGTAAGCCAAGTTACGTTCCCGGGGTGCAGCTCCAAAGAGGATTGCAGCGCAGAAGAGGCAGATCCGGGGAGGTTGTTTATCTATAGTATTGGGGGGGACCTTGAAACCGCCCGTCCTATTTCCTCTGTTGTTTTGCTTCTCTTAGTCTGGATTCTCCATGTTGAACCAATTCGGATCTTTGGGCTGGGACCCTCGCGCGCCTGTATGTGCTGTATGATCCCGGCGGGGTGCTGTTCTGGGCGGCAGGGTGTAGCTAAGGGCTCGCTGAGCACGATAGCATCGTGTAGTGAGAGGCAGGGGTTTGCAGGGGGAGAGATCGGCGGGGTGGTGATCTGCAGATCAGATCGGGGAAGACAAGATCAGCACTGGATCCGTGCAAGTATTAGATGGAAAGCAGCTGTATCATCACCCAAGTGCAGAGAGAAGAGCCTCTGGTGCATCCAAAACAAGGTAAGGTGCACCCCCCGTGCAGCTGCACTGCGCCCACCCTGTGCCCCTCCGATCGCCCATGGCATGGAGCCGACATCGCATCCTCTATTATATTTATATTGTAACATTGTATGTGTGATTAATGTCCCCAGTTATGTCACTGTCCTAGAGGAAAACAAGTGAAGACCCCTCCCTGTGTGGAGGGGTGTGATCACTACACATTTTAAATAATGCAGCCTGCTGATGGTGGATTCCCTCACCTGTCATTGCTCCTAGGATCTGAACTTGCGGTGTTTTTGGGGCCACCCTTGTTTTTTGGGGTTTTTGCACTAGTTAGAGGATGCCTTAACTGTTGATGTCTCCAGTTCTTCTCATTGGTCCACTGACAGGTATTATAAGATGGTGTTACCTCCTAGTTCTGTGCACAGACTGCGTTTTTTTGATAATATTTATTTTTTACATATTTATTATTATTTTTTTTACATTTTATTGATTTTTTTTTAACTTATTTATTTTTAGTTATTTTTTTACCTATTTGTATTTTTTACCTTTTTTTTTAGTTATTTTTTTACTTGTTTATTTTGATTTATTTTTTACCTATATTTATTTTTACTTTTTTTTACCCATTTATTGTTTTGATTTTTTTTAGCTATTATTTTTATAGATTTTTTTAGCTATTATTTTGATTTTTTTTTACCTATTTATTTTGATCTATTTTTTTTACTTACATATTTTTCACATTCAACCAAAATATACACACGACTTAGGACATTCTAAAGAAATGCTATCTGGTCTCCGGGAGTCCATCTTGGACTTGACATTTGCCGTGTAGCCTGCGCTTGTTTTTGTGGCCACGAAGGTTATTCACCTCGCTCCACCTGCGTTGCTAGAAGAAGAAGTGGCTGCTATTCTATTTTCACCAAAACAAACAGCCGTTCCCAGAATCGTACAGGTATCTGCGCCTCACGCCCCTTTGTGGTGGCGTTGGGAGATCATGTATAGCCTGGCTGGACTAAATACATTCAGCGATCAGTCGTTTTATCGCTGCCCTTGAAATGTTTTTACTGTGGGTATTTGCCATAAAGAAGAAGAAAAAAGGGGTCTGTGCTGAGCTCAAAATGGATTCCTGTGTTAGTTTGTCAGTGCCATGTGATGGCTGTCTGTGTACAACCGCCTGCCGAGGAGCTCAGCCCAGTGATATGTTGTTATGGTGGCTGTGCATGGCCTGGTAGTGGAAGGGTTAACGCGGGAATTAGTAACCTATCTGTACCGATGGGGCGTGTTAGGTCCAGATTGATGTTCAGCGCTGTCCCTTTCATGTGCGCTGGTCAGGTGCAGCTGCCATTAACCATCTGCAGTGCCTTTACATTTGGCACTCGCCGCCCGTTGCATTGCCATTGATTTTTGTCGTTTGGCGTCGGGGGACTTGCAGATTTTAATAACATTGGGTGACAACAGGCTCCGACAGGTGACAGAGCCAAAAGAAGGAACGGCTTTTTTTTTTTTTTTTTTTTAGTGAACCCCATGGAAAAGGGGCATGTGCCTATCGTAGACTGTTTTTAAGGGGGCGGGTATCTGTCACTTATATCTGTTTATTATACTGTAGAAGTATGTCCTCGCTTTATATGCTGTGGCGTTGTTACAGTTTTATTGGTTTGTGCGTCGGTTTTATGTTTGCAATGATTTTTCACAATCCTTGGAATGAGAGAGAATCCTGCCTCTCATATGAGGGAGGGGGCCCACCGTGTACCTCGCCGAAACAAAAACCACTTAGACTATGTATATAGATGACTTTCGCCGCTGTGTCTGTGTTTACGTCTTGTCAGGAGGATAGAGGAGGCTCTAGAGGGGCCACATGAGCCTCATATTTTTGGTAAAGCAGGACACATACGTGAAGACGGTATCTTTCATGGGAAATTGATCCAATGCATATTCTGTCATTATCTGTGTGTACGTTTCTTCTTTTTTTTTTTTTTTTTTTTTTTTTTTTACTTCCTCTTGAAGGTGTCAAACCTGCCTAGAAATGTTCTACTGGTTTAAAAGATAATAAGACGAGAGGCTTGCTCTTATTTTAAAGGAAACAACTACTGACGAGTTTGCAAATGTACGTTCCGCTTCTGCCCAGATGTGTTCCTGCTTCTGTCCTAGTCTGAAACTTATGTCCGTCACGTCACGAGATATGGATGCTATTGATTGGCTCCTACAGCGCCAGTTATATCCTGCGGTATCACCGATTCATCTTGTGGACTCCCCCCTTAGCGCCAAATATTTGCTCTGTCCGGCAGTTAAATGGTTTGATGGGTCCGGTTGAATACATT
The DNA here is from genome assembly GCA_900303285.1 of Rhinella marina. Taxonomy (NCBI): domain Eukaryota; kingdom Metazoa; phylum Chordata; class Amphibia; order Anura; family Bufonidae; genus Rhinella; species Rhinella marina. The sequence continues at coordinate 77,762 of ONZH01019202.1, forward strand.
GATCATGTAGTTGGTGGACGGTGATTCGGTGTAAGGGCGTGTTCACACACACTGGATGTTGCACGTGACTTAACCTCCCCCCTCCCCGGAGGTCGACAGGCGCACAATTTTGTGGTTGAAGCCGAGCTGCCTTCAAAATTGTGCTGCTAATGGTCGCCGTGGGTGGGATCTCGTCTGCGTGCAGCAGACGCCCTGTGTAAACTGTAAAATTTATTTTTCAGCTGCCGGATTTAGAAATCTAGTAGGTGACATAGTCGGTGACTGCCAGCCATCGTTACATACCCTCGTATAAGGCTGTCAGTCATTGACCGCCCACTGGGCCAATCATCAGACCAGGATCAAGCTGGCCAGATTCTCCTTCAGAAGACGTTATCTAGACAGCCCCCCCACACCAAACTCAATAGGAAGGTGCTGCCATGGGGAGTATGCAGTTTATCTCCTTGAGAATAAAAGGATTGACCATGTTGAAATTGAACAGCCTGATCCTTCTCTCCAACCTCTGCCGATGGAGGAGGACCTCATCCACCTTAAATGGTTGGTTGGTGAATTCAGTAGACATTAGGGCTCATGCACATGACCATGCTCGGTCCCGGAAACGAGGCGTGTGTGTCTGCCGCATCTCTCGGACCGACGGCGGCTCCTCTGACCTGAACTTGCGGCATCACAGTAATTTAGGATGCAGTGAGGTCCTACAATAGACCAGCAGTCAGATGAGTTTAGGTCAGAGGAGCCAACATCAGGCTGGGAAACCCGGACTGAACATGGTCATATTAATTAGCCCTTAATCTAATGTGTATGGCCTGCTATCATACAGGCCGATAAAAATCCATTACACAAAACTATATGTCAGTGTAGCTCCAACATATTCCAGTACAGACATTATTACTCAGTGGAGCTCACAATCTACGTTCCCTATCAGAATGGCTGTGGAGCGTGGAAGGAACCTGAAGTACCTTGAGGAAACCCACACAAACTCCATGCAGATGTTGTCCTCGGTCGGATTCAGCCCTAGGACTTCAGGGCTGCTTTAAGGGAATTGATATGAAGTTATCTTGTAGGTTTACTTTAGCCATTCCATATACTTATTAAATTCTTTAAGGAAGGTTCAGGAACTCTCATGGCCTTTCTGTTGGCCTGTCACCTGATGTCAGGTCGTTCTGTGACCATTTGTGTTGCTTCTCCACTGACAGAATATAAATGGCAGCCTGTACTCTGCTGATGGAATTTCAGGGCATGTTAGCGAATTTCAGATCAGAAACATTCTAAACATTATAGAACATAATAAATATATATTTATATGTACAAGCACTCTGGTAGGAAGGAAAAAAGAATAAATTTGGGTGCAAGCCCTAAGGTCTTTCACTCAAGAATCCAAACAATCAGATAATATAAAAATAGGCAGTACTGGATGGGCCAAATTTAGGTAGAGGCGCACACTGCGTAGATTTGGCGCATCCTCCAGCAGGCCATGCGACAGTTTATTCCCTTTATTCACACCAGGAGATTTTCGTGAATAAAGGTATCCATGGCTGACCTGCTGTAACGCCCCTCCTGCCCTCACCGCACCACCTTTTCACGCCACTTCTGAAACGTGGCTTGAAGAGGGAAAATTCGCAGATTTAGATGCAAATTTTGGATATTATTACGCCAAATGTGGCGTAAATCACTTAATGTCTTTTATTCACATTTATTTTAGTTTAGTATTTTTGGTGACGGATGACTATATGTGTGTGTATATATATGAGGTAGCATTGCCAGGTGAGATGCTGGTAGATAAGTGTGGCACATTATACGCACACAAAAACACACATATCAGCCCTTTTTTGTCTTGGCCTCTACAGTACAGGTTTGGTAACCACCACGTGAAGGACTCGTGTGCTGACACGCATTGCACTATGTGAGGATTGCCGTGTACTTTCTCACACAATGAATAGCTCATTCTTTCCAATGTGTGGTCTGTCCAGGCTTATTAGTGACTCTTCCAGTTAATGAGATTTTCTTAGCCCGGATGGGGTGACATGATCATTATTATTAGGTGCTTTTTGACCTGACACTGAAAATAACTCTCTTTTTGTCTATAACCCCCCTGGCTTCGGGTTTTTGTGAAACTACAAGTACCAGCATGGCAGGTGTAGTCTGCTGGTGTTCTGAGACTTGTGATTTACAAATACTTCTTTAGATAATCCCCAGATTAACATATATCCAGGACTTCAGGGACTAGTCGGAAAATATTAAATACCAGTACACAAGGGATAACGTGTATGGCAAGTGATGTGAGAGAAATGGAAATGTCCTTTGATCTCAACTACAAAACCTTGATAAGACTTAGATATGTGGGGTAATTTATCAAACTGGTGTCAATCAGAACTGGCTTAGTTGCCCATAGCAACCAATCAGATTCCACCTTTCATTTTTCACAGCTCCTTTGGAAAGTGAAACCAGAATCTGGTTGCTATGGGCAACTAACCCAGTTCTACTTTACACCAGTTTGATAAATGACCCCCATAGTCTTTACTTAGGCACCTATGTCTCCTGACCTCCCTGCATGGCCACTGCTCCATAGTCAGGACTGACGGCGGTAATACAGGACTGTACCGCTGTAATGGTTAGGGCAACCTCTGATCTCCACACTTAAAGGGGTTATCTCACTTCAGCAAGTAGCTTTTACCATGTAGAGAAAGTTAAAACAAGCCACTTGCTAATGTATTGTGATTGTCCATATTGCCTCCTTTGCTGGCTGGATTCATTTTTCCATCACATTATACGCTGCTTGTTTCCAGGGATTACGACCACTCTGTAATCCATCAGCTGTGGTCGTGCTTGCACACTATAGGAAAGAGCGCCAGCTTCTCTGGTGGGCAGGAGTGTGCATAGGTCGATGCTTTTTCCTGTAGTGTGAAAACATGACCACCGCTGCTGGACTGCAGGTAGGTCGTAACCATGGAAACGAGCAGCATATAATATGATCGGAAAAATGAATCCAGCCAGCAAAGGAAGCAACATGGCCAATCACAATACATTAGTAAGTGCCTTGTATTAACTTTCTCTACATGATAAATGCCATTTGCTGAAGTGACACAACCCCTTTAGCCTCATGTAAGCTGCTGTCAAAGCTGATTACAGTATATGAGGGCATGGACAAATGGTGTCTCCATTTGGTAGCATCACAGAGCATCCCTATGGTGTGATTGATGACCATGCCTTGTGTAGACAGTCAGCTGTCGGTGTAATTGTGCCCATATAACTGCTGTTATGTAATTGGCAATACATAGGTTAATGTATGGACAGGGAAAAAGAAATAAAACATGAATGCATTGGGTGAGTCATATGCAGCAGAATTTAGTCTTGACTCAAAATAGTGTTGCATCCATGCCACGTTTTTTTGTCTTGCCGGAAGCCAGCATTTCACTGCAAAATGGCCAGATCTTGCATTATAATCAGTGGGGCCCGGGGGTGAACAGCAACATCTGGCTGGACCAGATCCAGTGAACAGCCTGTTGGATCCGTTTAACGCAAATGTAAATCTTCCTTAACATCTATTGGTTGGCTTACTTTGCGACAGAAGTTTTTTCGCCAGAATTGTGGCACATTACTGGCACAAGACGTTGCATCTTAGGCCCCTTCCCTCCGAGCCCTACCCCTTTATGAGCGAGTAGATAAAATTGGAACACTAGTAAGTGCAAAATTGCGCCAAATTATTGGTGTTGAATAAGCCAGCTAGGAGGTGGTGTAAGAGGAAAGTGTATAATAAGTCATATCTGTCACACAACGTGAGCTTGGCTTTAGCAGTCAGCCATGTTGAAAGCAGAGACCATCTTACATTGCTGACATTTAGTCCCTTCCGTTCTTATTCCCTGTATTCTCCTGAATGCCCCCCATGTTGAGAATTTCACATTGTGCTCCCAAACTGCAGAGCCTCTAACGCTCCCAGTTACAGTTGTCTTGTATGCCGGAATCCCCCTTTAAATATCAACCTAGCAAGCCTTATGCATCTATACCAGTGTAAAAATAATAACGGTATGACGCTTGGCAAGATGCAAAAAAAAAAAAGATTCCTTGGGTCCATGCGCTCAGCATTGCCGCATACGTGGACCTATAGGTCCGTATTGTGTACAGCGCGGTAATCTCCCCTAGATGGAAGTTCAAGGGTAACGCCACAGCGGATTTAGTCTTTTTTTTTTTTTTGTTTCTTTACATCTCGATTCTGCATTCCTGGTGGCTATGAGACTTCCTCTGCTGTTATCTAATGGGTTAACTTCCTGACGGAGTAACCGGAGACGTTTGACGCTGGGTGTGGGGCTCACTGGCGTCTACGTTCTGGCGACGCCAAATAACAGTTTCTAGAAAGCAGCAGCTTGTCAATCAGCCCCGTGTCGTAGTCATTGGTATGTTATCTTTATTACTTTGTATCCACTTGGGTTTTCACTTGCATCAGATTTTTTCACAATGACCTTTTATGCAATCGCATGTGAATGCGGGAAAATATCTCCTGCACACGACTGTCGCGGACCCGTTTATTTCCATGGGGCTGCAAAAAAATGCGACTATCATCTGCGCGGTCGCTCTCCAAATTATAGAAGCGTTTTGCAGACAGTGACACGGCTGCTATCTGTATTTTGAGGTTTGCGGACTGCAATATACGGAGGTCGTGTGCATGTAGCCTAAATATATTTAATGGATTTTCTGTATACCATCTAAACTCTAGAAATTCTGTTACCCCGGCACTTGATTTACAGTTTTTTTTGGCAAAAATCAAGGTAACCTATAACTTTAAAGCGATGTTGGCATATTTTTTGATGGTCCCCTACCTACATGTTACTCTATGTATAGAAGTGTGAGTGACAATAACAGGTTTTACCGACCAGATTCATAGAGATGGGACCGTAGTTCTTGGGCTGTGTTCACATCCGTTTTGGACACTGGTGCTGTGAAAAGCATGTTAGTTCCGGTTGTGTGGAAAGCCATAGTCAATTCTTAATTTTTTTTTCACTATAGAAAAAAAAAAAGGATATACCAGGCCAGCCAAAAGGACGCTATGTCCGACAGATAAATGTCTACGTCTTGAGAATTTCCTGACTTGTAAGCCAAACGCAGCTCCCAAATGGGTTCTAAATAGAGCTAAAGGACGGCAGCCATGATTATCCTCACAGGTTACTGCTTATTAAAGGGGTTGTTCACCCCTGGCGGCCTCTCAGGTAGACCCTATACCCCTCCCGCCAAAGTGTGCAGAGCCCGGAACTGCGGAGGGAATCCTACTTGCCTGATACCGACTTCTAGGTTCCAGCTCCTTCTCTCCCCCCAAGTTGCCGCAGTTCTCAGGTCTCCCCGCGTCAGCATCCACTTTTACACAGGTCACGTTGGCGACAGCAGTGATGTGTCATATGACCCAGTGACATGATGCACGGGAGACATCACCATTGCACCCAGTCATTGGCTGCCGAGGCCAGTGTGACCTGCATCAAACCAGATGTGGTCGCGGGGAGACCTGAGACCTGCTGTTGCCTGGAGGGAAGGAGCCAGGACCCTGCAGCAGGAATCGGGTAGGTATGACTCCCTCTGCAGGTCCAGCCATACTGGGGGGGTGTCTACCTAGGAGGCCCCCAGTGGTGAACATCCCCTTTTAAGGTAGTTAGTAAGCAGCAAGTATGGTAGATATTTCCCTAGTAGAAGGAAAAAGGTCTCAGGCTAAAGGTCTGTATTGTTACCCCCCTCTGTTCATGTAATCACCATGGCTTCTGTACAACAGATCCCAATGGACCCCATAGACTTATAATTGAGTCGACCAGAGTTCTGTCATGGTTTCCGTTTGGACAGAAAGAATAGTGCTGCATGCTGTGCTAAACTTGCCATCAAATGTGAGGGAACTGCTAACCGAGGCGCCAACGCTAGAGTGATCATAGCCTTATCCATAAGCAAATAAGCCATTAACGTGACAAATGGCACTGGTGATAATCCTAACAGTAGTGTGTGTATAGAGCTGTTCTGTTACCTAGACTGGCAAGCCACGCTTACACGTCACCAAAGTAAAACCACTGCCAGATAACATCAGTTAACCCGTACACAGCAGTGTGTAAATATTGCGCCGTTGGGTCGGCTCCAATCATTTTTTTTGATTCTTGTCATGAAACATGTCACCTCTCATGTCTGTTTTAGTGACTCCTTTCATCTCTATGTAATAATCCTGGAGCCTCTATTCTTATGACTCTATGATGTACCGTTTGCTTAAAGGGATTGTCAGCGTTACATAAAAACTCGGGCAGTCCCTGTAAATGGCCTAACATAACAAATGAATGGATACTTGCCTGTATTATTCGAGCGCTCAGCTCCAGTCCTCCTGCTGCTGATGTCATCTTCCTGGCAGCAGCAGTGACTTTCTGCTGAGGTCACTGATTGGCTGCAGTGGTGACCTGTATGCACAGAACATCGCTGCTGCAGCAGCTTCCAATGAAGGTCCAGCTGGGTGTTACCAGTTAGGTGTTTGTCCCTGCACAGTCAGACACTATCCAGTCAGTGCTGCCAGTGTCAGATGGTGCAGGGGCATACCCCCAACTAGAAGCATCCACTGAAAAATGGTAGCATAACTTCTAGCCGAAATAATAATGGAACGGCACATCATAGAGTCATGAGAATAGAGGCTCAAGAATTGTTATATGGGGAATGCAAATAGTTACTAAACAGACGCGTCAGGAGAGGTCAGAGGTCCTCTTTAATTCCTGGTATTCCAAAAAACAGGAGGTGGCGTTCTACAGGGAATAACCCTTGTGTAGTCTAGCTAGGAAAAGTTTAAGATGGAAAGTACAATTATGGTTTATTATATTAATTTTGCGGTCTTTGGACCCTTACTTAGAAGTGGGAGATGTGCTTGATAAAGTGGTAGAGCTTCAGAGCCACCCTTGTAGGAGCTGTGATGGATGTAGTGGTTGTCACCTAGCTTTACAAGATTCACATTTGTTGCTGAGGACAAACATATGGTGCCGCGTTTTCATCTGTTCTCAGTGATGGCCAGAAGTAAATGGCCGGTCATTGTTCTGATCAACCCTCCTTGTGGTAGCTGTGCTGACATTTATTTTTATTATTTGCTTACGTATTTTTATATGGCTTTAAAAAAAAAAAATGAACAGTTGAATCTAATGCGAATGGGTGACTCCCGACTCTGCGGAGAGAGAAGGATTAGGAGTGTAGGATTTCAACACCCAATGCTTTTTTTTCTCCTGGGAGAGGCTTCCTCCTCTCTCCTCATTGAAAAGAAATGCATGCACGTCCTAACTGAGCATGCATGTGTATGGGGAGAGTCGGCCCGCGGAGGTGTATGGGGAGAGTCGGCCCGCGGAGGTGTATGGGGAGAGTCGGCCCGCGGAGGTGTATGGGGAGAGTCGGCCCGCGGAGGTGTATGGGGAGAGTCGGCCGGCGGAGGTGTATGGGGGGCCGGGGGTTGGGGGAGTCGGCCGGCGGAGGTGTATGGGGGGAGTCGGCCGGCGGAGGTGTATGGGGGGAGTCGGCCGGCGGAGGTGTATGGGGGGAGTCGGCCGGCGGAGGTGTATGGGGGGAGTCGGCCGGCGGAGGTGTAATGGGGGGAGTCGGCCGGCGGAGGTGTATGGGGGGAGTCGGCCGGCGGAGGTGTATGGGGGGAGTCGGCCGGCGGAGGTGTATGGGGGGAGTCGGCCGGCGGAGGTGTATGGGGGGAGTCGGCCGGCGGAGGTGTATGGGGGGAGTCGGCCGGCGGAGGTGTATGGGGGAGTCGGCCGGCGGAGGTGTATGGGGGGAGTCGGCCGGCGGAGGTGTATGGGGGGAGTCGGCCGGCGGAGGTGTATGGGGGGAGTCGGCCGGCGGAGGTGTATGGGGGGAGTCGGCCGGCGGAGGTGTATGGGGGGAGTCGGCCGGCGGAGGTGTATGGGGAGAGTCGGCCGGCGGAGGTGTATGGGGAGAGTCGGCCGGCGGAGGTGTATGGGGAGAGTCGGCCGGCGGAGGTGTATGGGGAGAGTCGGCCGGCGGAGGTGTATGGGGAGAGTCGGCCGGCGGAGGTGTATGGGGAGAGTCGGCCGGCGGAGGTGTATGGGGAGAGTCGGCCGGCGGAGGTGTATGTGTACCTTTAGGGCTGTAATACAGAGATTTCAAGGCAGACGGTGGGTTGTCCTGCATATGGCATAGTGGTCAGGTTGCAGTGTCTGCCGAGGGCTGCGCGTTGTGAAGGCAGCTATGGCGGCACGTGCTGCCACAAGACATCAGGTCCCGTGCTTTCGAGTAAAGTCTAAAGTTGTCTTCTATTCCTAGTTCTATGAGGGAATCTATGTCTAGCAGGCAGAGAAGATCCAGACCTTTTATTGTTTCCATATGAATGACATCTTATGAATGCAGAACAGTCTGTCTAGCAAATATATGAAGAATGCAGCGAATCTTTCATTTCCTAACCTGCCCTGGAGACATAAAAGCTAGAATCAGGTTGCTAAAGCAGCTGCGCTTTACACTGGCACCATTTTGTACCTAGGAGGAACATTCATCTCTGATGAAACTCCTCCTAGTCTCCATGTTGATTAGCGTGCATTGCCGGTTCCACCAAACACTAATGGGACCAGAGCCTGGATATTGGATGACTCCAAATCAAATGTGAGTAAGAGAGTGAGAAACAGAAGAAGCCATGGCCTTTAAGGCTTGTTCACACCTGCGTTGGAGGCTCCATTGCAGGTTCTTTCACAAACAGTGGACATCTTTCTCCACTGAATGGACCCCATTATAGTAAATGGTATCTTTTTGGCTCCTTTTGGGTCATTTATGTGCCGAATCTGGCACCTCCGTTATTTTTGTTATAATGGAGCAGAAGATCGGAACCAGCAATGCTGATGTGAGACCAGATATGATCAGATCAGGAGCTCCTGATGTCTGTAGACACGGCGAGCAGCATTGACCACTTAAAGTGATCATCTCCTTTGACAATAGGCTTTTATGATTATGCTAAAAAAAAATGGTCCCCTTTTCCCCCTTCCTCAGGACATTTAGTCATCGTTCTGTCATCAGCGTCCTTTGTGCTTGTTATAACAGTATGAATAGTCTTTGTTTGTTAGTTTGGTGGTTTCCTTTGATGATACTGGTTTCACTTCTGGTTGACATGGAGGTGTATATGCAATGCAGCTGATCGGTGTATACAGAGGACACACCCTTGCTCTCTGGTATGGTACTATATAGGATAGGATTTGTGTTATTTGTAGACATTTTTTCCACTGCTATCTGGCACAGAGCTGCAGCAGATACATGTGCGTATAGCGTCTTATCCATTCTGCACTGCAGATGGCGCCCTCTGCTGGCGGAGACCACAGCCGTCCTGTCTTTTTTAAATTAGAACATCTAAAGATAACCCACTTAAAGGGCACCTGTCACCATGAAAATGCATGAATATATAGTTTGGTGAGAAAAGATTCAACAAAACTTGTCATTTATTCATTTCTCATTCTGCACTCAGTTTGCCAAGTGGGCGGTCCTATCAGTGATTGGCATCTATTTGGCTGCCCATCACCGATGAGACCACCCACATGGTATATCAATCTGCTCAGCTCCTCCTGGTCTATAACTTGCTCTTATATTGATGAAACTTTTGCAGGCTATAAAGACGGTGTCTCTGATATCTGCTGATAGATGTTCATCTGTGTGCTGTATTTTACATCAAGTACAGAGGTTACTTTATTCTTATGTGTGATCTGATTTACTGTACCATGGAAGTGACTCATGTCACGCTCTAGCTTCTGCCTGTGTAAGGTAATATCTAGGTCAGTGTGCCATCATGGTGTATGCCATGCTCATAAATATGTGCCAGGTGTTTGTGCCTGACTGAAGCTAAAGTCTCTCCCGTTCACTACCAATGGCGGCTCTCGCTCAGACCTGGCACACCTGCTTGTCTGTGTATTAAAGGGGTTTTCAGAGTGTGTAACACAGTATTTTATCAATGGGGTCTGAGTCCCAGCACCCCCGCCGATCAGCTGTTTAGAGAGGCTGCAGTACTCCAGTGATTGCTGTGGCCTCTTCCAAGTCACGTCACGTGGCATAGGCGCGGCGCAGCTCCAATCAAGTGATACTAAGCATAGTCACTATGCAGTGGAAGGCATTGTGCTTGGTAAGCTGTGAGGAGGCCACGGCACACATGGGAGTGCCTCGACCTCTTCAGACAGCTGATCAACGTGGGTGCTGGGAGTTGGACCACCACCCACTAGATAGTGATGACCTATCCCAAGGATAGGTCACCAGCATAACACCCTCGGAAAACCCTTTTAAGCTGTTTACTTCATGGGCACAATGCCGGTGGAACTTCCCGCATTCAGCTCATCGGCAAGGAGAGCATCCACAGGACAGGGGTTTTCCAAAGCCGCCCTGGACCTGCGCACAGGACGTGTAGGGGCAAAATGTATTGTTGAGCAGTGATTTAAAAAAAAAAAAAAGGAAAAAGTTATTGTCAACCTCATCCAGATGTAATCTACGTGAAGTTTATGAAAGTTATTACGCAGTCAGTGTGCTCCTTTCTCCTTCTAGTGCTAAAAAGTAACCGCACCTTCACAAAGCTTTTAGATATGTCATAGTGACACCTACAATGAGGCGTCTGAGGCGATCTGCTGAGTTATGTCTGTTCTCTACTGACGGTGGACTCCTAGGCTTTCTATTCTTCGGCAGTGAGGAAGACTGCATTCAGCCAAGCGCTTCCATCTCCCGTTTTAGCCATCGGCGGCAGTCTCGGCAATTGGCCCCCCACCGATCAAACTCTTTGATATGTCGCTATGACATCTAAAAGTTTTTGAGAATGCAGTTACTCTTTGAATATCATTATGTAGAAAAGACCAAAGTTTTATAGAATTGATGCCTTCTTTGGTGAACCAGAAAAATGATACTGGCAAGCTTCATTTGGAGTTTTCCTTCTATCAGGCAATGACTGAGAGAAGAGCATATCCATTAAAACGGGGGTGTACCACCTGTAACCTGAGGCCACACAGGGCCCGCATTGCTATTCTGTCCTGCCCGATACCATTTAGACACAAAAAAATAATCTTTGTGAGTGGCTGCTCCATGTAGTTTCCATGTTGGAGAGATGAGGAGGAGGCCTCGGGAAGTGCTGCCCGTATATCAGGAGAATGGGGTCTCCAGAAAGGAGTATACGTTAAAGGGGGCGCTGTCCATGCATGTAGCTTTCTCTGTTGTAGTTTATGGTGTCCGCTCTGGTGAGCTGATTGGAGAAGCAGCACCGGGGTCGGACTGGCCCACCCGAGTACCAGAGGAACCTCCGGTGGGCCCAAGCTCTGACAATAATGGACCCCTAATAACACAGGGGCCATAAGGTCCTGTATACACAGAGGGTGTGCCCTCAGAATCATTTCCTCTGGTTGGCCTAAGGGACTTTAGTCTGATGCTGTGCAGCTCTATATAGTTTACGGAGAGAGCAATGCACACATACCTTGGGTTATGGGGCTATGGTCATGCAGGCTGCATGATGGAGAAATCCAAATTTTGATTCTCCCCGCTGCCACAGCTGTCCAAAAGGCTATCCTCTCGGTTTTCTGCCATGAACACTCCTCGGCCCCTTCTCTGAGTGACAGTTCTAGTATCCAATCAGCAGTCCACCTGAGCCATCACTCAGATCTGGAGCCAATATTCCAAAAATAATATTTCTGGTAAGGCTAGGTTCTCACCTGCATTATGGTATTTCAGTAATCTATTTCGGCAGGGGAGCAAACTACCAGAATTTTAGTATCAGACACTGTCGGCACCTGCCGGATCCCCAGGTTTCTGGCATGAATGGTGTCTTTCTGCTGGAAACCCATCAGATGCCATTATATTAAGTAGAGATCCAGCAGGCCGTGGCGGTGTCCGGCTATGCTGGATACGGCAGTTCTAGTAGTCTGCTGAACAGAACATAGATGTGGACATAGCCAATAAAGATAATAATATTTTGGTTTTTTTTAAGTAGTAAATGTCACATAGACCTTTCTGACTGACATGGTGTCCACTGTTCTTGCCTGTACATGGTGTTCCCTCCTCTACCACAAGGCGTGACCAGGGCCTGACTTCTTCAGCCATCTTGGTATTTCTGTAGATTACAAATCTGTTTCCCTTTTACAGGCGCGTGTCTTCGCTTCATATAATGAGGGATTTTTTTTTCATCTTGAATAGTTGTTCATTTGTTCTTTAGTAATGGATCTCTCGGGGCTTTGTACATTTTGTACAAAGACTTTCCAGTCCTTGTTCTATAGCTATAAAAGCTGGCTAATGGCGTGGTTTTATTATGAGGCTAATTTATTGTTCTTCAGCACTACCCCGAAGAAACTCCGCGCTTTACCTCACCGCTGACAGGAAATGTATTGTCTTTCACCTCGGCTTGATCTTTGGCACATGTAATTCGAGGGTCCTCTCTCCCAGGGTGGCCCCTCGGAGGACAGCTTGAGTGGTGGCCTGCTTCGCTTTTTTCTGTGACATGAGATATACAGGACAGATTGAAGCACCATCTGCCTCCTCCATGCTGCATTAAGGCATCGCCAGCTCTGAGACAATCCTTCTCCGTAAATCATCTATACATCGTGGAAAGTTTTTTTTTTTTTTTTCTTTATTGACCAGGGGTGGTCCAGTCCTGTGATTTTTATTTTTTTTTTTGTGATTTTTTTATTTTGTTTTTAGCTGTTTATTTTAATATAAACTACACTATATATGAGATTTTTAGTTTTTATTTTAGAACTTCCTTTCAATAATAGTACGATAAAGTCCTCTTTGTAGATCTCACTTAGGCCCATGCAGTTTTCTTAAGGTGGCATTTGAACTAACCTCCCTATATTACTGCGGTCTTAAAGGGATTTTTCAGGTTTGCATCAAGATCCTTTAAAATGATCACTTATGAACGTAGCTGTAATTTACTTGCTTCTATGCTTCTATCTTCCGTTCTGAGCTGTAGTCACATGACCCTGTCCATGCAGATCTTTTTTATTTCTGATATTCTTATATTGGATGCGGCTCGAAGCTACGTTTGTGTGCATGAGGCCATAAGGTGGTCATACACTGTAGATGGCGATCTGTTCGGCTTACAGCTATTGCTTCCGAAATCGGCGAATTCAACCAACATTTATGTAATTTGTAGCGCCACCTTTAGTGATCAAATTTGATCGTATGTAGGGCCATGTATGACGTATGGCCAGCTGATATCTCCTTGTCATATTTTCCATTCCTTTTTTTTGGTGGTTTTCATGATCTGAACTGGGTCATTCTTAATTATGCATCCCACTCCTGTCGAGAACTGACACAGATTTTCCAGATGTCATAGCCCTAATACCTTTAATTATTATAAATTACTTGGTAATTCATAGTGTTTGAGTCGGTATTCAGAGCAAGGCTAAATATATATATATATATATATACAGCTTCAAGTCATTCTGCTATACACAACCTGGATACAATGACCAGGTTTTAACAAAGTTGACAAAGACGGCATGATTGAATTCAAACATTACTTTTTGGAGACCAAACTTTTGACCACAAAGAGCGAAGTACTGTTTAATAATTAGTAAATATGAGATGTATGGTGCTGGGATGTAATGTTAAGCTCAGTAAACTTTACTATACACGGAGATGGTAATGGGCAGCACGGTGGCTCAGTGGTTAGCACTAGTGCCTTGCAGTGATGAGTTCCTAGGGTTGAATCTGACCAAGGACAACATCTGCATGTTCTCCCCATGTTTCCCCACACTCGAAAGACATACTGTTAGGGACCTTAGATTGTGAGCCCCATTGGGGACCACTTGAAGCTAATGTCAATGAGTTTTTGTGTAAGGCCTTATTCACGTGTCCTTGACAAGTGAAAGGTCCGTTTTGGGTCCACCTGTCTTTTTGTTTTTTGGTTTTTTTGTGTCAACCATATTCCACGGACACTGCTAGGCTGAAATAGAGATCTCCTGAACATCTCCTACCAGTGGTCAGTGAAAATCACTGACAACATGGATGCCATTTGTATCCTGTAAGTGGTTTTCACAGTCCCATAAACGTCTATGGTCATGTTTGGTCCAGAAATGGACCAGAGTAGTGCAGGTCTCTATTGGGTCAGTGGAGAATCACTGTTGTGTGAATTAACAAATTAAATTTGATGGATACGGTGCTGTCCGTGAGGAACATGGACAGCACACGTCTGTGATTCACTGACGTGTGAATAAGCCCTTAATGGAGATCCAGCAGCTGCCATCTTCACTGGTCTCGGGACCCAAGAGATCCAGTTGAGGTTTCTGTAACGTCTATTGATTTCAGTGGAGAAGGACTTCCCATGCTTGATTTACAGTAAAACACCCTCAAGAATCTTGACGTTCTTAAAATTGCTGAGGTTCCCAGTTGATGGACCTGTACAGTTCACATCATAAATTTAGGAAACTCCTTTAGTAATGTATGTCTCAAGTGATTTGGGGGTCCTTTTGGGGGCTTTACACAAGTAACTGACCACTTGTGGTAGGTTTGTAAGCCTCAGCCCTTATAAAATCCAGCATAAAATCTGCCATGGTTAGAGGGGTGTCAATGACCCAGCACTGGGGATGTATCTTTATTCCACTCTATAGCATCTGCTTCTTCTCTAATGAACTTCCTTCTTCTGCATTGACTACAACCCCAGTAACGAGTACATTACGTCCATTACTAGTGGCTGTACACATCAGTGATTACATTGAAGAATTAGGCTACGTCCAGATTTGTTTTCGACTGTGCACCAAAAATGTGTATGAAAGAGTAGCACAGGGCAAGTGAATGGGATCTACTAAACAATTTTCACGTGGTAGGAAAAATCGGTACAGATAACCGCTGGAAGTCTTTTCTGTGCAGCTGCCCACTTCTTATGGAGTTATGCCTTCTGTGGTGTAAAACGGATGTGCCAGGAGGGTCCCGACTCATGTTACAATGCCCTGTAGATCAGTAATTGAAATGGAATAGGACATAATGTACTGTTCTCCAGCTGCGTTCTGCACATAGTTGTATCACTCATAACCTGCATGCCACCATAGTACATTCCATGTCTGCTTGAAGAGTCTTGTCCTGCTTCAGGGAAATGGTTCTTATTAAGTAGGAGACGTGAGTCTTTTTTCGGAGTCTTTAATGATGGCTATTGCAGGTCATCTTGTACGCTTCAAAACTGGATGGAAGAATGTTGTCAGGACTAAGGGCGGCCATACATATTCAATCTCTCCCGTCACCATCCCGGCTCAGTGAACATCTTTGTATATGTGCTCAATGTGAAGAGAGGAGAAACCTCTGCCAGACACTTCTAGTGGCAGCTTCTCTCCCAGTAGAACAAAAGGATCTGGTGAAAATATTCCTTTTCTTCAATTCTTCTCTCCTCCAATATTATTGGAGTTAGTAGTAACCTTACACATTAAACTGTCAGTGAACATAATGTGTATGGCGGCCTTAAAGGAGGCCATGCATATTAGAAAGAAGTTGGTTGATGGTTGAACATCTGGTGAACCCCACAGTCCATATTGAATGTTACAGTCGTCCAAACTGGCCATACATGTTCAGTGAAATGGACGAAAGATCTTTCTGGACGGCAGGAACCTTCTTTCAAAAAAAGATCTTACGTCCATATACTATTCAACTGGTGTTTTAGACGCCGGCCTTAAGTCCCTGCGCTGGCGGTGGATCGGCAAATTTATGTAGAGGCGTCAATTCTAAATCTAAGACCGCTTCCTTGTCGGCCTGTCCCGTTCCACGACATGCCACCTTTTTTAGACCTGGCATGAGTGGGAAAGAAGTTGCAGATTCTGCCACAACATGGCATGCAACAGAATCTACGCCATATATATGTCACATAAGTGGCCTATATCTGTTCGTAAATGACCCCCTCTCTTTCTTTGATCTAAAAAGCTTTCTTCCGAATATTGGATGAAAATAAAAAACACTACCGACTTCCTTTCAGACAATTTATGGTATGTCATTGGTCGGCTAAAACCATCGGTCATTCTTAAATTTCACCCGACGAATGTTCATTTTGGTTGAAATCATCCATTTTGAGCAACTTTAGACTGTGCGTGGACATGTTTACATGTAGCATCTGTTTTGGCCATGGATGCTTTGAGCTATAATAAATTTATTGAGTTGTCTGTTTAAGCGGATTGTCCGGATGTTACCGGGATCTATATCTTGCTTTAATACTTGGCATTTTGCACAGATCTGCAGGTAATCCTAATATGCATTACCATGCATCACCATGAAATGAAAGAGGATTTGGCAGTGCTCCTGACATGTCTGTTTTTGTAAATACTTTATTCCCCATAGAATAATCATTCGGGAGCATTTTCATAGAAATCCTCAATCTAAACCTTGGCAAAAATTTGCTTGTTAGAAGAGAGAGCTCTGATGCACCTTCCCTAGGTGCCCACCTCAGTAAGTGACACGTTTTTCACGGCAAGTTCCCCGCATGTTCTTCCTTTCACAGACAGCAGGCAGATATTTTAAAAATTCTACATTCTACATTTATAAAGCCTGTTGTGAAAACACAAAATCATCTCTGCTATGTGGTAAGACTGGACATGAGCTGATGTACCGCACATAACACTACATAGAGGAGGAATCGAGGTGTCCCGGCATGAGTTGGTGCGGAGGACAGGTATATGCAAGACGTGAAGAACCTATTTGAAGCACTGCAGGAAGTCATTATTGGCCTAAAGGAAGACAATTCAAAAGACCTGCTAGGAACTCCCAGAGAAGGAAGCTGTGCACTATAATTAGAGGCTTACTACAATGGATATATATATATATACCGTATATCATCACTCGTGGTGAGTCAGGTCTGAAGCTCCTACTCCCACAATTTTCTGTCTTTGTTAGTCATTTAATAGTTACCATCTATTCCAAAAACAAAGATCTCACTATTGAGCCTCTTCATAACATTTCACCTGGAGGGTTTTGTTACATCATCTCCAGTTTTAAACCACAAGATGGAGAATAAAGTCTCTGAGGTGCCTCTTTTTATGTTCTTCATGAAAACAAGCTGGATTCAGTAGAATAATTTCACCTTAGAGGAAGCCTGTCAGCAGTTTTGACCATGCTAATCTGTTGACAGCACTAGGTAGGGACAGGACAAACATACCATGCAGAAATTTTTTTAGGAGTAGTGTGAATATGAAGTTTTATTCTGCCAGGTTCTTCTAAGTGCCCTGGAGGTGGAGCTTCACTATGCAGTGCTCTCTGCATTAAGCTGCTTCACAGCCCCTCCACTCTGCTGAGTGACAACAGTAGTGCTCTCCTGGTTGGATAGTACATCTGTCACTCAGAGCAGAGAGTAGGGGATGTGCAGGAGCTCAATGCAGAGAGCACTACACGTTGATGCTCTCCCTCCTGAGCACCTGCAGATGCAGAAAAAGGTTCATATTCATACTACCCCTTTAATAAAAACTCAACAAAAGTTGTAAGGCTCTCCTCAGCCCCCTACCTAGTGCTGTCAGCAGTTTAGAATAGAATGGTCAAAACTGCTGACAGATTCCGTTTAACACCCAGAAGAAAATAATGTAATGTTGAGTGACACCTTAAGAGGTCCTAGATATGGGAAGTGCTGTAGATCGATGAATGAATCTATGCCCACGGTAGTAATTTATTATGACCTACATCTTTATGTGTTATCTCCGTGTAGCACTAGATACTAAAAGTATCGTTGAGGAGAAAAATGGCTAAGTGATAAGGATTGGGACCCAAATGCAACAGAGGATTTATGATGGTGGTCCTCAGATGGAATATCAACACTGACCATAGCAAAGGGCTTACTTAGTCACTGCATTGATTGCTGTCACTCGTGCAGTGTGGTACCGTATGTATTGGTTATGTAGTGATCCAACCAGAGCAAATTTACACCCACCCCTCCAGTTGATGCAAGTGGTCAAACCATCTTCTTCATAGCCGATGCCACTTTGCTCGTGGTCTTTAGTGACATCCTGTTAATAGTCTCTCCAACTTTGTGATAGCGGTTATTATACATCCTCCTTCTCCCTTTCCATCCACATCTTCACCTACAAAATGAATGAAGCTGTAATGTTATGGGTGACACAAGGTCCAGCCTATAGATGGTTGGTCTAATCCCAGAAAACCTTCAGATTTTCTAGATACTTCTCAACACATAAGTAAAATCTATACAGCCATACCTAACTGCTGGAAATGAAAATGACCAGTTAAAACCACAAGAACCTAGAGGTGTGACTTGTGTTTCATGGCTTTATCTATAAAGTATGTTGTAATTGCTGTCTTTTCAGGTCCATAACCCTGTATGTCTGCAGCGGAAACAGTCTGGGTAATTTCAGTGTTTACTACTGTATGGCCTGTCTGCTGCTCCTTCATCAGAGGAGGCTTCCAGATGGTATTGACCATGTAACCCTATACCCTAGTGTTCTGGTGGTGACACCACACGCCGGATCCTGTTACTTTAGAAAATTTTGCTAGATTTTTATTATGCTAGATGGTCAGCTAGTCCCACCACCCTCTTTATCGAATATGTATAGCCACCTTTAGGGCATATTCAGATGCGTTTTGTAGAACTTGTCCACGTTCCAGGCCGACGTTCTATGTGCAATCTGTATTGGCTCTGACTGCGGTCCGTCCCTGTGGCATCAGTACGTCCTCTGTTTTTCACGTCTGTCAAAAAGAACTGCTTTTACTTCTTTTCAGCGCCCCGTAGCAAACCTCCAAGGGCTGGCCGTTCTCGATCACAGATCCCTTGACTTAAATGGGCAAGTCTAGCATGAAAATCCGACCAAAATAGGGCGTGCTTCCTTAGATATGGTTTGCTGACATCTGTGGCAGAGAAAACAATAGCCGACGATGAACATGTTGATTTTGGACGTTTCTGGATATTTTTATCCTATAATTTGCTGAAAACTTAAACCCGTAGATAACACATTCCTGAAGCTATTACGGGAAGTAAGCACAATTAAGCAAATGCAATAAAAGGTCTTGGAGCTACTCCAGTTGCTTGCTTATTAGTAAATGCCTTCTCATGACCTATTAAAGCTATTTGATGCATGCAGTTCTTTGATATGAATTTTTGATTGACCGTTTTCAAGGCCAAAATTGCATCTCCCCCCCCCACCACCACCCCACCGGCATTTCCTGAAATCTGATCTTTTTTTTTTTTTTTCTTTTTTTGTGTGATGTATTTTCCACTTTGCAGCTTTTGTTCAGCTAAACCAGGAGGAGATCCCTGCGGCACAGGGGGGTGTCTGGCAAGTCGTGAGAATCTTGGCATTTGCAGGGTTAATTATAGCACATTCTGCTTCCCATTAACCAAATGGCAAAAAAAAAAAGAAGATAACATTGTAATGTAACCACTTGGTGAATATCCAAAAACTGACATGGATGATCCACCATGGCAAACTTGACATTCATTTCAGAGATCTTTTTATACCCTATGGTTGCAGTAGGCTTTTTTTTTTGTCTTTTTGTCTACTCTGCCAACCATCAGCATTAATATAATCATCAACATGGTGAAGCATTGTAGTGCCTAACATGACACTTAAAGGGCATCTGTCAGCAGATTTGTTCCTATGAAACTGGCAGATCTGTTGTGTATGCACCTGGCAGCTGGAGGCATCTGTGTTGGTCCCATGTTCATATGTGCCCCCATTGCTGAGAAAAATGATGTTTTAATATGTGCAAATAAACCTCCAGGAGCAACTGGGCGTTATCATTACACCTACAGGCTCTGCTCTCTCTGCAACTGCTGCGCCCTCTGCACTTTGACAAGACCAGGCAGTGTGATGACGTGTTCACTCCCTGGCCTTGTCAATCAAAGTGGAGAGGACGAGGCAGTTGCAGAAAGAGCTCAGCCTCCAGGTGTAATGGCATATAGAGGCTAATTTGCATATATTAAAACTTCATTTTTCTCAGCAATGTGGGCACATGGGAACATGAGACCAACACAGATCATTGTATCTTCATCTCTACTATACTGACCAGTGAAATAGAGTCAAACTATCCCCTGGACCGTTTAATACCCAAGTATAATTCATGTTATCTTTTGCACATTGGGGTCTATTGATCGGTCACAATGCTCGTTCCTGTGCGGTCAAACAATTCAGACTAACACATTTCAGTTCAGTTTGAACATTATTTTCCCTTTTCACTAATAGCAGCTACATATATATTTGGACTCTGCCTGTTCCATTTCATATGCACTAAGACCAAGCTGTGTTTTCTGGTTGAGAGAGCTCAGAGTAATACGTAGGTTTGGCTGCCCCCTAGTGCTCATATGCATGTATTGTATGGACGACCAATGTTTTTGTCACATTCTTCTACCTTGGGCTATTCACTATTGTTTCCTGTTAATAATCTGAAGCAAATGAAGCATGCAACACTCCCTAATAGACGGATTTTCCAAGATTACACTGATAATATGGCAGCAATAAATCACAATTGGGGCTCAAGGCTTTCAGAGGGGCTCTAACCATTTCCACATAAACAAGAAACGTGCAAGATTTTATCTTCATTGTCAAGATGCAGGAAAGTTTGCGAAAATTGCATTCAGCACAGTATATTGGGTGCAATTTGCTCGACCCCCATTAGACATTTCTTTCCATTGCATTGAACCTGTAGTTTGCATACAAAAATGGCGCATGTTTTTACTAAATTCGCCACATTTTCAGACCACTCTTAGGCACACCTTTTATAGGCGTAAAAAAATGTCAAACATGATGGTAGGTACTGCACTCAATTTTTTTAATTTTTTTTTTACTCACTTTTCAATGTGTTTAGTAAATTGCCTAATTTATTTTCTACATTTTGGACCAAAAAACGTTGTTTCTTTAAAACAAACTATTGAAAACCTGAAACGACAAGACACCTAGAGGAACATCCATTAAGGGTCCATTCACACGTCTGTATTTTGTAATCTGCATCCGTTCCGCAAATTTGTGGAACGGAATGCGCACCTATTAATTTCAATGGTCCCCCAAAAAGTGAGAACAGCACAATTGGTAAAAACGGAAGTTTTTTTGCGGAAACACAGATCCGCAAAAAACTGAACAAAAATCTGGAAAACAAAAACACGGATGGACGTGAATGGACCTTAAATCTGGTACGCCAGTTTCTCGGCGTGGAAATGTCGCATGTAGGGTTTGTGCACAATTTTGGGAGTTTTTGACAGCTGCGCCTTCACGCACCACTTTTAGAAATGGAGTGAAAAGTTGGTCAGGACTTCATTAGATCACATTTATGAAGTGCGACATTTTAAAACTTCACACCAGGCATAATTTCACTGCAAGCATTACACCAAATTTATTATTACCATGCACCTTTTTCATAAATTTGGTGCAGATGCGCATTGCAACTCCAGGTTAAAACCTAACTTCCAATACACCTGCAATGATAAATTTGCCCGCTACTGTTCCAAAAAGTGACTTATTTGACATTAGATCCCCAATGAAAACCTTACTAAACATTAGATCCCCAATGAAAACCTTACTAAACATTAGATCCCCAATGAAAACCTTACTAAACATTAGATCCCCAATGAAAACCTTACTAAACATTAGATCCCCAATGAAAACCTTACTAAACATTAGATCCCCAATGAAAACCTTACTAAACTATCTTTCTCTCTCTTCCACCAGGGCTAGTCTCCAGGTCCTCACCAAAGAAGCCTAGGAATCGGAGCATATTTAAGGCGTTTTTCTGTTGCTTCAGTGCACAGAATGTTAATCGACCAGGAGGCACCGGTGAACCTCCCACCCAAAAGGAGGAGACCCAAACTACCCCAAAGGTACGTTCAAGCAAGATATCCAGAAGTCTCGTATGTAGGATGCAGGATTTGACACTCATTATTTGTGTACTGAATCTAATATTTAAGGGTATATAATATTCAGGGTTATATGGCCCCCTTCCCCCTTTCTATACATACTTTATAGCATAGTTGGCGGTGTAACCCTTCTCATTGTATTCTATGGGAGTTCTGAATAGCACTGAGCACCACTATTGAGATGTAAAGTCGCCATAGACAAAGCATTTCTGCATCTGTCATGTCACATAATATCCGTCGACTCATATTCTTCTGCAGAGAAATGGAGTGAAATCAGAAATTTTATTGTTATTTCTAGAATTTAGACGTGAACAGCCCACTGCTTTCTGCTAGGTCTGACTACCATTTCACCTTGCATTGGCATTTTCCCTAAGTTTTGCCAGGACTCCCGTCTACTGTATGTAGCTGTGTATCTTGTAAAGATAAAGAATGGCTTACATGTGATATTTCCCCCTTTCTTTCAGTCGGAGTTACTCCAGTGTCTTCAGTATCAGTTTTACCAGGTATGTGTCTTCTCTGACCTAGGATTGATTCCATACTTCATTAGAGGGGTTGTCCCATGAATTAAGATTAATTTACTCCTTTAGATCACATGAAATGTAAGAAGTTTTCAACTGGAATAAAAAAAACCCCTCCTGTGTCCAGATATTAGGGTTACACACTTGTTATAGCGCCTCCTGGTGTTCCTTTAATTCCCTCTCAGAACTTTCAGTAATTAGTGGTCGCACATGCTCAGTTCCACTTCCCGTATGTCTTTGTATATGTGACTGATTGCTGGTGTTGGACACTAAGAACGGGCACAGTGTTAGCGACTTCTCACATTAGGCTTCGTTCACACTTGAGAAATGCGGACAGCACGTACCCATTGATTTTAATGTGCCTGTTCCCGTATCAGCACTGATCGTGGATCAGTGAAAAAGAAATCAGAGGCGTGCACTACTTTAGTCTGTGATGCTGACCCATTATAGTCTTGGGGTCCGTGAAAAAACACGAACACAACACGGATGTCATCCATGTTGTGTTCAGTCCCTTTTTCACTGACCATTGGTAGGAAATGCGTTGTAAATAAATTTTCAGCTGAGCAGTGTCCTTGGAATACAGATGACACATGGACCAAACACCGATACTTCACAGACATCTTCACAAAAGAAACATGGACTGATCGAACGGGCACGGAAATGTGAACGAGGCTTTAGTTAGACATTCTAAAAAAGAATAAAAACACCAGGGGGCGCTGTAACAAGTATCTCACATCAGTATCTGGGCACAGGAGCAATTTTCACATAAATCCAGTTAAGAATGTTTTATGTCTTGTGTGATCCAACAAAGTGAATGATGGTTTTAAAGAGGGTCGACCCATTTAAGTAGTCATGAGTTACAATGGCTGACGTGTCCTATTAAAGATTCCCTCAGTGCACGCCTCTTAGAAATTCTAGTTCTTATATCAGATTAATTACCTATAACATGGTTGCTTACATGAATAAGATTCAGTTGGTGCGTTACTTCGACTCCATCTTAGACCGGGCAAACCATGCTTGGGAAGATATAGCTCCAGTCATGAAGAATGTGTGTTACCACCAGTTGTGAGACAACTCCAGTAATGGCTTCTCCTCTTGTCCTTCAGACATGTGTGCAAGCCTAGAATGTGACTACAGTACCATCCCCTTGCCCCTTGATTTACCCCATGATATCTGCTCCATCCTACTATATGCAACCTATAAATTTCCTTATTGGCCAATAATGCTGACTTTTCCTAGCGACAGGAGACTCATTGCCCAAACGCTTGCGACCAAAGAGCATTGTGTTGTAGGCCTGAATTAGTGAGGTAAGGGGAATCAGATATAAGAAAAGTTTTGATGCAAGTTCTCTTAAAGAGCATCTGTCAGCAGATTTGTACCTATGACACTGGCTGACCTGTTACATGTGCACTTGGCAGCTGAAGACATCTGTGTTGGTCCCATGTTCATATGTGCCCACATTGCTGAGAAAATTGTGCTTTAATATAAGCAAATGAACCTGTAGGAGCAACAAGCGCATTGTCTTTACTCCTCTAGGCTCTGCTCTCTCTGCAACTGCCGCACTCTATCCACTTTTACAGGGCCAGGCAGTGTAAATGTCATCATGCCTGGCCCTGACTTCTCCTAAAGTCAGTCAGAGTAAGAGAGCTCATCAGTTGCAGAGAGAGCAGAGCCTCTAGGTGTAAAGGCAACGCCCCTGTTGCTCCTAGAGGCTCATTTCCATAAATTAAAACATCATTTTTCTCAGCAATGCGGACACACATTAACATGGGACCAACACAGATGTCTTCAGCTGCCAAGTGCACATGTAACAGGTCAGCCAGTGTCATAGGTACAAATCTGCCCTTTAAAGGAGAACTCTGACCAAATACTTTGACACTGGCTTGTTTTAGGCCTTGTATCTCTGAGAAATGTACCCTATCACATATTGTTTCATTTAGTAAAGTTCTCCTTTAAAGGGAACATATCACCTGGTTTGGGGCCACTAAACCACCGGCATGCAACTATGCAGCTGGTTTTTAGGGTCTCAAACCTGCTCAATGCAAACTCACGCATTTAAGAAAGTAAATGAAATTCAGACTTACCAGGTTCCCTTTTGAGAGTAAAACTTTAAAAATGATTAAAACTATAGGACCCAAACATATCCAAAGGCTTTAGCAGAGGCTTGCACTGCGATTTCAAAGAGGCTGTGCATCATCTGAGGCACTGGATGGTGGACCACCATCACACTAGTTCTGATCTGTCTCAAAATGTTTGTGGGTTGTCCGGTTTCAGGAGGAAATGGTACAACCCATGTGATCCACTTGCAATAAAGAATAGATCATTACTTTCCTTGACAATCAGTGGCCTCAGCAGTGCACTGAAGAGGCCATGGATTGGCTGCAGTGGTCACATGTTGTGGACATGACATCACTGCTGCAGCCAATCACTGGCCTCAGCAGTGCACTGAAGAGGCTAGGGATTGGCTGCAGTGGTCACATGTTGTGACATCACTGCTGCATCCAGGTAAACAGAGCACTGTTGGGAGAACCGGAGTGATGGCATAGGATCTCTTGAGTACGTAACTATTCTTTACTGCAGGTGGATCACATTTGCTGTCATGTTTCCTCCTGAAACAGGACAACCCCTTTAAGGTCAGTCAGTCACTCAATGCCCCAAACAGTTTTGTCTTGTCATGATCACAATGAATCTCATGTCAGTGTGAAGTGACGTATTTTAGGTTCTTCCATCTCTTTTACCCCTCCGATCCTGTCAACAGATTTTTGTTCTCATTTTCATTTTCTGTGCATAGTTCATAAAACCTCAAGAAATTTAATTTGTTAAATACAGCTTCACCAATAAGCTTCTTCCACCTGCACTTTTAATGCTTCAGCCAGTGGGACCGAAGAGGGTGCTCAGCCATCTGAGACTCCTGTCTGGAAGCATCTGTGTGACCTGCAGGTCGCAGGATCTAACCCCGGCTAGCTCTGCTCACTCTTTCATCCTTTCCAGGTAGATACATTGAAGACCCATGATAATTGCAGTGCTGTCTTCCTGTATTTGTAAAACCATTTTTACCCTGAAGGATAAATTAGATCGGCTTGATAGATTTTTTTTTTTTCTTCCCCTGTGTGGCAGAAACATAGAGTGAGCATACCCTTTGAAAGGAACGGCTGCCTATTCATAAACCTGTGCAATTTTTTTAAGTCCCACTAGTTAGTACCCTGCACCTTTTCGATGAAACATGCATGAAAATGGGCGGTTTTCTTACATAATGTTAAGTTTTAGATTGACATCCCAGCAATTTTTATGTGTCTTTTATACATAGGCAGTAAAATTCCTATTTTTGCAGAAAAATACATCTAGAATTTTTATTTTTCATTTGTTTGGTGTGATTTCATTAGGCTACATATCACTATACTTTTATGCTTTTTTAATTTTTAAAAAAAAATTTTTTTTTTTGCACTTTATACTTTTGATTTTTAATAATTTTATACAAACCTTTTTTCTGGACAATTTTTTGATGCATGTTTCTGCAGGTGGGACAGGAGCGAAGACCTGCTTTAGCCTTGGTATTTGCTGTTTCCCTCCCTGATTATATACCATAGATGATCAGTGTCAGATTGTGCGGTTGTCTATGTATTTCCCATTACAGAATTGCCCAGATGAATTAATATAATATGTTTTTTGTTTTTTTTTCTGTCAGATTCCAGGTACCTCTTTACTCCCCGAGGTAGTGCCAAAAGATAAGGGAAAAATATGCATGGTGATAGACTTGGATGAAACGCTGGTTCATAGTTCTTTTAAGGTAAGGATCAATTATTTACTGGAAGTCTACCGTTACTACACTTTAGAAGCAGGGTCAGACCGGCCCACCAAACTACCAGAGGATCCTCCTGTTGGCCAAGGCTCTGATAACATACTTAACCATTTTAGTTGGTAAATTCGGAGCATGTAAGCCCCACCCCTGGGAACGGCCATTTATGGATGTGGCATACATTAGCCCCACCCATTTTCTGCCCGGTACAGCCTGAATTAGCTGGGGCTGTTTCTAAAAATTAGGTACAGTTGGCAACTAGTAATGTGGTAATTATTGAAAAGTTGCTTCGTCAAATTTTACAAAAAAATTTGCTCTGTGATGAATTACTTTGTCATTGTACCCATCAGATGCTGAGTTCATAGCTGATAGAGACATCTCATATAAATAACAGAGTGTCAAATTGATCCTTTTGCTCGCGACAAGCTGGCCGCCCCCATCTTGCTTGAAGATCACCACAGAGCACGGGATTTCGGTTGAGATCTTCAAGCAAGATGGCCACGGCCGGCACGTCATGAGCAAATGAATAAGGTAAGGGTGCATTTACATGACCGTAAGTGTCTTATGGTCCGCAAATTTTGGATACTGGCCATGTGCCTTCCGCAATTTGCGGACCGCACATGGATGGCTCTATATAGAGAATGCCTATTCTTGTCCGTGGCTGCTGACAAGAATAGGACATGCTCTAGATCTTTTGCGGGGCTGCGGAATATAACAACAGATGCGGACGTCATGCAGTGTGCTGTCCGCATCTTTTGTGGCCCCATTGAAACGAATTGGTCTGCACCCGTTCCGCAAAATTGCAGTATGGGTGCAGATCCATTTATACGATCATGTGAATGCACCCTAAGTATAATTTATGTTTTTGTTTTTTTATACTATTTCAGGTTAAATCGGTCCACTACCACAAAATTCAGCTTTGCTGCGAATCGAATTTATCCTTTGCTCAACATTATTGGCAACTATGTGATACCATATTGGGTCCCAAAGATCCAGGACAAAAAAAACCATTTGGGGCCAATCACTTGCCACTAGGGTCTATATCTTTGATTCAAAACCTATTAAACTTAATGATGATGATAAAAGGGTTTGTTCCTCGAGAATAATTTCCCTTGGTGGGCCCAAGGAACCCCAGTCCAACATTCTTTATTTTAATTATAAAAATATTAGATATCATCAAGTAGTTCTGTCACCATATAAAAGTATGAGAACCCAGGCCAAGTACATTTTAAACAAGGCACATGATCAGTCCCGCTCATCTCTGCACAGGCGGCAGGTTCTGACATAACAGAGGAGATCATGTTATTCTTGAATTTTTATTTAATTCTTTTTTTTTTTCACTTAGCCAATCAACAATGCAGATTTTATCGTTCCCGTGGAGATTGAGGGGACCACTCATCAGGTAAGGGGGCGGACACTTTTAGCATTTTTAATTTCCTCCCCAGCTTTCGGAAGAAGGAGTGGCGACGTCAGAAGGTCATGGCTGCAGCCCGGTTCAAGTAATCCAGGATAGGCTGTTTCCTCACAGCGCGGCCTACTCTTGATTACTTGTTTCAGGAAGCCGCTGATATTCCACCTAAGACTGAGAGCAATGTTACATCTGTGTGAAGATTCATCTGAAGTGGGGCCTAAAGCCATGTCATCTCTACTAACATGTCTGTTTTATTAAATATTCTCCATATATAGTAATTCTGCAGCCTCTTTTCTCTGTACTGTTCTGTTCCTCCATTATTCCTACTGCAATTTTAGGAATAATTTGCTAGGTGGGGGTGTGTTATGGCACAACTCCTACTGTCCAGTCGGTACTACCAGTGTCAGACAGTACAGGGGCACATGCAAGGCAAATGGTACCCAGTGGCAATTTAGTCATACATTTTTAGGAGGAGTAATACAGGTACTCTTATACATTACAGACCTAAGTTAAATTGTATGGTACATTAACTTTATTTTCCATATGTAGAAAGAAGCACTGTACCTCTGGTAATAGGAGTACATATACCCTCTGGGTTAGGGTTTTTTTTTTTTTCAACCCTCTGTGCTGGTGTAAAAAAGTTGCACACTGCAGGTGTCTGACTTTTTAAACACCATTTGCGCAATTTTTTTTTTTTTTTTTGAACAAATGTTTTTTTGTACGCTATCCTTGCCATTTTCTGAAAAGGGAGTGTGATGCGTGGGGCCATTGGCCCTTGTAGATTCAGATCTAGGGGTACGGACTGCCAGAGGATGCACTTAATTTATAACGAGGCCTGCACAGGATATCAAGGCCAATGTAGGAAATATCGGTCATGATATATATTAGGTTAGGTCCATACATAGGGGGTAATTGGGAGGTGTACATTACAGCAGAAATATATGTAAATTTATGGAAATGACTGTATAACGATGGATTACTGATTGCATTCATGTGGTATTTGGTGTGCAGAATATAGCTCATGCGGCGTAAGACCGGAATCTAACCAACTTCTTTCTCCTCCATAGGTGTACGTTCTGAAGAGGCCTTATGTGGATGAGTTTCTGGAAAGAATGGGAGAGCTCTATGAATGTGTGCTATTTACTGCTAGTCTTGCCAAGGTAAGGAAAAGGTTCTACAATTTAAAGGGGCCCCTCATACAGGTTATACTTACCCCTATTCCTAGCAGCTGTGTCGCTCCTGATGCCTGCACGGCCGTCGCTGCATCTCCTTGACGCTTGGATCAAAACATCCGGCGACGGTGGAGCAGCCAATAACAGGCCACGATGGGGACGAGCATGCATGTGTATGGAGGAGAGGGATGCAAAGTATTCAAATCTGTTTCCCCTCTGTCAGCAGCAACATCACTTGAGAATAATATTTGGATGAAACCTGTGACTAATGGAGTCCCTCATGGTGATTTATATTTTATTCCCAGTATGCCGATCCAGTGACTGATCTTCTGGACAAGGGAGGAGTCTTCCGATCCCGTCTCTTCAGGGAAGCTTGTGTATTTCACCAGGGCTGCTATGTGAAAGACTTGAGCCGTCTGGGGAGAGACCTGAAGAAGACTATCATTTTAGACAACTCTCCTGCCTCTTACATCTTCCATCCAGAAAATGCTGTAAGTGGATGAACACCACTTTTTTTAGTAATTGCATTTTACTCATTTTGGGCTGAAAGTGTGTGTGTGTGTGTGTGTGTGTATGTATGTGTGTATATATATATATATATATGTGTGTATATATATATATATATATATATATAATTTGGCATGTATTTAAAAAAAAAAAGGCAGTTTTTGTTTTACAAGGTTAAATTTTAGCCTAGCTGCAGAGTATCTTAGGTTTACCATTCTTGTAATGGGAGTACAAATTTTTATCAGTTTGATTTAAAAAAAAAAAAAATAAAAAAGGTTTAAATGAGCGTTTGTGAGCTGTGAGGAGTTCAGAGATAAGGACTATACATAGCTGTCAGAACAGCAACATGAAACTAAGATACTCTGCAGCTAGGCTGAAATTTAACGTTCTATGACAAAAACTGCTAAAAATGAGAAAAATGCAGTCATAAAAAATTCAACCCCAAAGGTGTTCATAGCTTTTGAGTTAATGTAATCTTAAAGGACATCTATCATCAGGTTTGTGCCTATGACACTGGCTGACCTGTTACATGTGCACTTGGCAGCTGATGACATCTGTGTTGGTCCCATGTTCATATGTGCCCGCATTGCTGAGAAAAATTGTTATATGCAAATGAGCCTCTAGGAGCAATGGGGGCGTTGTCATTACACCTAGAGGCTCTGCTCCCTCTGCACATTGATAGGCAATATTAACTTTTTCACTGCCTGGCCTGTTGATCAAAGTGGAGAGGATGCAGCAGTTGTAGAGAGAGCAGAGGCTGTAAGTGTAACGGCAGCACTCCGGTTGCTCCTAGAGGCTGATTTACATATAATAAAACATCATTTTTCTCTGTGGGCTCATATGAACATGGGACCAACACAGATGTCTTCAGCTGCCAAATGCACATGTAACAGGTCAGCCAGTGTCATAGGTACAAATCTGCTGACAGATACTCTTTAATGTGCTCTTGGAAGAGGTGTTATTCTTGGATCCTCTAAACCATGGATCAGCAACCTCCAGCACTCCAGCTGTTCTGCATCTACAACTCCCAGAATCCTCCTTTCACTTCTACGGGAGTTACAAGAACAGCCGAATAAGTGTACGTGCTGGGAATTGTAGTTTCACAACAGCTGGAGTGCCGAAGGTTTCTGATCCCTGCTCTAAAAAGACTTGCATTATGTTTGCAGCTACATATCTGTCATTATCTATCTACTTCAGTATCCAGACTGTTGACTTGTCTATATATGTTATAAAGCTTTCAGTATATAGTTATATAACGCTGCTGTCTGCCAGACAGGTCACCACTGAGAGCAGAGTCTCTGCGTTGTCTTCCATGTTCCCTCTTTTTGATTGTTGCACACAATACTGTTGCTGACAGATTGTATGGAGAGGTATTGTGGACTGGTTGGTAGGAGACCATTAACAATACCAGATGTCTGACGCTGCTTCAGAACAATGCTGAAAAGTTCTTTCACTGGTACTTTGTATATTTCACTTGAAAATTACAATAGTCTCAAGGTTATTTTTTTTCCCTTATGCCCCCCGCTCTTTAATTCATTTTATTAAAGGCACAGTGTATAACAAATCTTAATCTTCATTGAAAGGCATCTGCAGGTGTAAATTGTGCTCTGCTTTTATTACTTAGGTTCATAGGATTTACCACACTTAAGGCTTTTAGCCCTTTTCTGTATTAAAATAAAGCTATTGAGAGAAGCCATTAGTAGTGTATGGTTTGCATTATACTTAAAATAAAAAAAAAAAAAAAAAGGATTTATTAAAGCATCCATGATTTTCTTTATTTAAAGGGGTATTCCCATCACAGACAACCAGGGCATATCGCTAGGATAGGTGCAGGTCCCCACACTGAGAATGGAGCGGGTAAAGGTGGTGGAGGGCGCAGCCGACCTCTGTTCATTTCTATGGGGCCGCCGTAAGTAGCCAAGCACTGGCTCGGCTATTTCCGTCGGCCCCATAGAAATGAATGGGAGCGATGGCCGCGCAATGGTGTTGCACTCCCATTCACTTGTATGGGGAGATCGCTTGGCATTGGCCAGACCCCGGGAAACCTGGAGTCCTCCAGCCACCACTTTCCCCACTCTGTTCTTGGTGTAGGTGTGGGTCCCAGCGCTGGAGCCCGCACATTTCAGACAATGGGGGCATGTGATGGGAATACCCCTGGTGATGGCTAACCTCCGGCACTCCAGCTGTGGTGAAACTACGACTCCCAACATTCTCTATTCATTTCTATGGAGTTCTGAGAACAGCCAAGCAAGTGTGCATCTTGGGAGTTGTAGTTTTACCACAGCTGGAGGTTAGCCATCACAGCCCTATGCCTTATAGGACTAGCCCAACTGAATGTACTGGTACATTTCAGTTAGCAATCCGTTGCATCTTTCTGGAGTAAAAGTACTTTTACTACATATATAAACGAGTAGTTAAGTGCATTGAGGGTGGGTCCAAGCCACTCAGTGCACCCTTGCTCCTCGTGTTTCCATGGCCAGCTCCTCCTTCTCCACCAGGTTCCTGCATAGTCATCTTGCCTACCATGGGTAATTAAATTGCTTGCAGTTTTTGTTTCAGTTTGAAAGGAATGGAATAGGTGGATAATAGGAGTTGTAGTACAGGTGCAGTGTCCATTATGGAATGCTAACCAAAAATCTTTTTTTGTCTTGCAGGTACCTGTGCAGTCTTGGTTTGATGACATGGGAGACACAGAACTTTTAAGCCTCATCCCCATCTTTGAGGAGCTCAGCGACTCTGAGGATATTTATGCAAGTCTTGGACAGCTGAGGGCACCTTAAGACTCTTTGTCTTGACTTTGTTTTATCAGGGGACTTTTTATATCTTAAATACTCTTTTATTTTTGTCTTTTTTTTTTTTTTCCAAATTTCTCACTCGCTGTGCCTTTGGCCTCAGAGGAAGAGGAACAAAAACTGATATTCACAGCAGAAGAAGAATTTCAAGGGAAATTAATCTGCCCTTAACAAGCAAACTGGCTGTGGCTTACACTCCTAATGGCTGGCATGCCAGGCGGCATGTTAGCAGTGAATGCAGGGATATATTAATGCCATTACTTTGGTGCACTAGTAGAAGACAGTGTCCTTTTGAATAATGGTACCGTGTACCTATGGTTTTCGGTTCTCCACTACTGTTTAGCTTTCATATAATTTAATGTCTAGGCTGGAACATGAACACAGAGGGTGCAATGCCAAAATGCTGAACTGAAAAAGGGCACACACAGGTACTTTAGATAGTTTGATAACTTGACACACATTAGGAATCGGGCTGCTGGGACACCGTCGTAACTTTCCCACTGATTCCTTAATTCTCTACATGCCAGTGTCTGCCATGCATATTTTTTGCTGAAAGCACTGGCCATGGTAGCTGTTGGCACTGACTGGCATTTCGTGCCCTTTACAGTCCGTCTTTCTTATTGGAAACATACTTTGATGCCATGAATATTCTGTCACTTAAGATTATTCCAACTCATCTCTCCGGAAACGGATTTATACGGTATTTGTAATATAGTTTAAGATTGGAGCTTTGCTGTCCAGGTGCTGGCAGCATGCCCGTGTTAAAAGAGCATCTGACCAACCCTAGTAAACCATACTGCTTGATGGGGTTGATCAGGTCGAGTGCAAGGACCCCTGATTGGCAGCAATCTGTTGTGTAGTTTTTGAGAAATTCATGCTCAGAGCACCAAGGTGTTGGCCTAACCTCTCGGAGTACCACTTCATCCTTGCCTTGCACCCTTTGCCACTCCTTCTCCCCCAATGATAGACGGGGCTGGGCATCCTCTCTGTTCTGATGCCTGGTCCTGAAATCTCATGCATGCGCTGATGAGAGTATCTTCACCACATGCACTATGGATCTTATTTGGTAGTCCCCACTCTGAAATCAGGACTGCGCCAATTGTACTGTTGCAGGGGCATGTGCAATACTTCAGGGCCAGGTTTCAGAACCGGATGCCTAGCCCTGTCAATCACTATGGGAGAGGGAGTGGTATAGTGTGAAAGGCAGAGGTGAAGTGGTACACCAAGCAGCTAGGCCTGCCCCTTTGTGCTCTGAGCTTTTCATTAAAACAATAAAAGTATGAATTTCTCAAAAACTACACATTGGATTGCAGCAAGAGAGGGGTCATTGCACCCATCGTGATCAAGCCTACACGCCAGTATGGTTTACTAGGGTTGGGCCTGCTCTTTTACGTAAATGCCAGTGATGTACAGGGTATAATTACTACAAAGACGTGGTAAAAACACTGCAGTAGGGTAAATGTAGGGCTGCGTATCACTGGTTACGCCATTATATTCATGGCCTCTGCTTCACCCAAACCCCCTTCCCATTTATTTGATGGAACAAAAAAACTATCAAAGCCAAAGCGATTTTTTAACGATTGATGTTTTTAGCCACTCTGAGATTATATGTAATATTTTTTTCTAATAACTGACTTGAATCAAAGCCGTTTGTCCATCTGCTGCCATTGTGGGCGAGGGAGGGGATCGGTCTGACTATAGCTTTACTGTTTGGTCTCTAGCGATGGTTTGATAATTGTAATTATCAAGCCCGTGGAGAGTGGTGCTTGGTAACTTCAACCTGTTACTGACCATACACTACAAAGGCAACGCCTTATTATAGCAAGGGTATGAGAAACCTTCTAGTCCTTATTTATAATTCCATTGGCACTACCCAGCTATAAGATGGCCATGGCCTCCTTATGCCAGTATTTGGTCATTGAGCAGGGACTTTCCTGATAGGTAATGAATGGAAAACCATGCAGTGCCTTTTTTGGCTCTTTTAATTACACGTATTTTAAAAGTCCATAGATAGCTATTTTTTACTCTTTATAACACTCATTGTTTTTGGAGTTTGAGATGTGTAGCTATCATCTTCCGAGGTTATTTTCATGCTGCCTCTCAGGTAGTGAGTGATCTACAAGAATCTGTAAGACTGTTACAAAGTAGACCTCAGGGGAAACACTCCTACTGAATTATCCATCACGGAACGTGGCCCATCCAGTGTGGAGTCGGCCATCTTGTTTTTACCGAACACTTCTGCACATACGTCGGCAAATTAAAAAAAAAAAAGGAAAACGGAATAACGTACATTCCTGTGTGTATTTTCTATGGTGTGAGGATGTGCGTTTGGGATACAACCTTCTTGATTGAGGGTCTACAATAAGTATTAGGTTTATTTTTTCCTTCTTATTAGGTTGAGCAGCTGTTGGATGGTTTTTCAGCACATTGCTGTATTTAAGGTTCTACAAGACTGAATGGGTGAATTGTTAAAATATGTAATCCCTCTAACAGAGCATGTAATAAAATCTATTTTTATGCCCTACTTTGTGTTGTGTGCTTACATTTGAATGAGAAAGACCTGAAAGTCCCATATGTCCCAGCTCGGACTAGCGCAGAGGACCAGGTAAATCTACCAGTGGGCCTATAGTCCGCCACTTCCTGCACAAGGGACACATGGCACAATACATTGACTGCACTCCATACCTAGTCAAAAGCCATTCGGCAGAAGACTGACAAGGGTCTCAAGGACAGGACTGAGAGACAGTCTAGACAGCAGTCTACTGCTGAAAAAAAAAAGTGTGTTGGCACAGTTTGAAGAATTTACTTGGGGAAGCGAGGTAATATTTCCATGTAACTGTACAGTGGGCACCCAGAATGAATTTTACTGGGCCCTAGGCTCCCCAGCCCAAAACTACATATGTCGTACCTAGACCATGAGTGGACAAACTTTGTCAGTATGGGATCTAATGTTTTTGGAGTTTGAGTTAAAAGGACTGTGTCATCAGAAAAATGGTCAGTTGTTAAGTTTTTATGTTAAACATATATATTTTTTAAATTAAATTAAAATAAAAATCCTGAAATCTTGCCATTTTCACTCTAGCTACTAGGTCTAATAATATATCAAGACTTCCTGTTCTGCACAGATCACTTTTCAGCAGTCATTTCATCATTATCTTCACTTGTGCATTTACAATAACATATGGTATATCTGTATAGCTTATAACAGAGGATCCACCATTCACAATAGGGGATCATGACCATACACAATGTCCTGTGTACAGGTCACAGAGTATGTCCAGAACACTCTCCCATAGAAGTCAATGACTCATCCCTAGGCTAAAGGTCCTATGGTCCATGTGGCTGCTGTAAAGCATATTTTTCAATGCTGCTAAACTTCTCTCAGACAAGATGGCCGCCCTTAATTATGCAGTGAAAGAATAGAATAAAAAATATATCATCAGAAAATAAAAATTGTTTGGAAAAAAACACATTGTCTGTTTTCAATGAAAAGGGTGGACTCCGAACAAGTACCAAGCAAAATAATTCTTTTAGAAATCATTATTGGACATACCAGGAATTGTAGAGCACAACTATTGAGCATGCCGTACTCGAAAGAATGCAGTGCTCCTTAGAATTTGATGATGAAGATCTAAGTAGAGGTTGAATTTCACCAGTAGGTTTGGATTTCTGCTTTAATATTTTACCTAGGGATTGTTATCTTAGGAACTTCTTTTTAAATTCTACCACAAATGACTAACAACTGCTATTGGGGGCACTCCATGTGGTAGTACCTTCAGTGGTGGACTGGGACCTTAAAGTGGCCCCATGTTTGTAGGTAGATCTAAATTGACAGAAGGCATAGTCAACACAAGTAGGCATGGCCATCAATACCATACTGCAGCACAAAATACTGCCACAGCAGAGCCAAAGACCACTGTGCAGCACCATATACTGCCCCAGCACCATAAAATACCTCCTCAGAAGATGCCCCTCTGTGGTGGCCAGCACCAGCTGCCATGTTCAGTCAGTCAGAAATACACCTGTGATTGCCAGCCAGGTACATAAATATTTGACACTCCCGGCATTTATGAACTCTGGGAATGACAGATCATTACTTGCCTAGCTGGTGGCCGTGAGGAGGGCACAGGTGGCCCCATGGTCATCAGTGTGCCAGGAAATTTCCCTGTGTAGTCTATGGCCAGTCCGCCCGAGCACCTTTAGATCAATTGCACACATCATCCCCATGTCACTTTCTTATGCCCAAATAATGTTTTCGTTATGGGTAACGCAGGATGAAAAAAATCAAGAAGTGTATGGACCCACATGAAAACCTCTTTAATTGTTCCGTTTGGGTAGCCTTGTGGCGATTGCAAAATTTCTGACCGTTTCTTCCTAATACTTGAAGTCATGGCACAATCATAATTTTACCAGGATTTTGCAACGATTGAAAGTTGCTATGTAACAAAAAAACAAAAAAATCACATTTTTAGGTAAATAAGTAAATGCATAAAAACATTACCCCCCCCCCCCCAATTGACCCACCAGGACCATCCGTATGCCTTATATTGTGTAGGTCTCCCTACTGTGTGCCAAAATAGCTCTGACGTTTGAGATCTTGAACTTCACAAAATCTGAAGTCATCCTGTGGTATCTGACACCAAGACATTAGCAGCAGATCCTTTAAGGGATTCTGCAGGATTAGAAAAACACAGATGTCTACAGGTTGTGTATGGTATAGCCACACAGGACTATTCACTTCAATGGAGTGGCAATACCAGATACAACCCATGGACCAGTGTGGTGTTGTTTTTGGAAGAAATTAGACAAGGTTTTGCAAGGTGGGGCCTCTACGGATCTGATGTTCTTTTTTAAGCAAGTCCCAAAGATGGTTGATCTGAATGAAATCTGGGGAATTTGGAGGCCAAGTCAACACCTTGAACTTTGTCATGGCCCTTAAACCATTTCTTTACGATATCTGCAGTGGGACAGGCTGCATTATCTTGTTGAAAGAGTGTGTAGCTTTGAACTTGTTCTGCAACAATATTTAGGCAGATGATATGTGTCAACAGCCATAGCAACAACAGGCCCCTTGGTTTTCCGACAGAATATTGCCCAGAGCATCACACTGCCTTTGTCAGTTTGCCTTCTTCCCATCCCTTCCCCAGCAAACTGACATACAAGCCCTGGTCATCCACATGGTGTAAAGAAAACCCGATTCATGTCCTTCTTCTATTGTTCCATGGCCCAGTTTGATGCCCACATAGCTATTTTAGGGATTTTGACAATGGAGAAGTGTGAGTATTGGCACTTTGACCGATCTGTGGTCCCTCATACACCCATACACAAAGCTGCAATGCACTTGGTATTCTGAAACTTTTTTGATCACAGCCAGCATTAGCTTTTCCACAATTTGTGCTACAGTATCTCTTCTGAGGGATTGGACCAGGCGGCCTAAACTTTGCTCTGCGCACACATTAATGACCATGTTGCCAATGTGACCCTGTTTACTGATTGTCCTTCCTTGGACCGCTTTTTGCTAGGTATTAAAGGGAACCTGTCATCACCTTTATGCTGTCCATACTAATGGCAGAATAAAGTACAGACAGGTGAGCTGATTTCAGCGGTCTGTCATTTAAAAGTTAATAGTAAGTGGTTGCTGAGAACCAACATCACAATCATTGCAGACTGGGTCTGGAAAAGAGTTCCGGACACTTGAGAAGAGTTATTCATGAATTCCTGCTCCCCCTGCCCACCTGCTGATGACTGACAATATTCTACTGAGTTTTCTCCCTTTCTCTTTAGGAGAATCATCAATCAATCAGCAGATGGGCCAGGAGTGTAAGAGATTATTAATAACCATGACTCTTCTTAGGTAGATATGACTCTTTTCAAGGCCGGTGCTGCACTGATTATGATGCTGTTTCTTGGCAACCAGTTACAATTAGCTCATGAATAGAGATGAGCGAATCATCCGAATTCGCTTCGCCGAATATTCGTCGAACTTTTCAAAAGATTTGTACCTCATACGAATCTATTCGGCGAAGCTGCATACAAATCATATGTTATTATGTGGTGTTTTGCAAGCATTCGCACACTAATAACGAACGTACAGTTGTTAAAGGTACGCAACTTATGCATGAGCGTACAAATTGCGTACAAAAATTACGGGCTTTGCTGGAGCGGAATGGTGGAGCAGGAGGAAAGAGTCTGACCCCTGGCTACATGATACTGTATCAGCAGATGACAGCAGATCATCCGTCTGTGATTGAGATGAGTGTGCCATCCACTTCACTACCTCCTCCACTTTCTCTTCCACTACAATTTTGTGCCTTGGTGGGTTAGCCTGGTGGAACAACGGCCAACTATTGCGAATTCTACAAGTAGAAGCTTCGGCTACTGGTCCTTTGGCACTGCTGCCCTGTGCCACCTTCTTTTTTTTTGGAGCTCGAGGTCTGGCTGGAACCCCTTTTGCTTTTCCATGCCAGACATTTTTCA
Source organism: Rhinella marina (assembly GCA_900303285.1). Lineage (NCBI taxonomy): Eukaryota > Metazoa > Chordata > Amphibia > Anura > Bufonidae > Rhinella > Rhinella marina. The sequence continues at coordinate 116,204 of ONZH01019202.1, forward strand.
CTTGACTGTGGCCCTGCAGCTGGTCTTTGTCTCTCTCCCTGTCTCTCTCCCTGCCTGATTAATTACTAGCCCTGAACTGGCCCTGCACTTGCCCTGCAGTATCCCTGATATGTGTAATATGGATTCCCAGAGCAATTACACCCCAATTTTAACAAAACAGTTCTCTGTCTCTCAGAACTTCACAGACAGTGCTTCTGCTCGTCTTAGCAGTCATAGCTCAACTGATGTCATAGGCTTACAGAGCCTGTGAGCCAATCAGAGCAAGTCCTGCCCACTAGGTCAGGTGACCACTTCTTCCCGGGCTTTATGCCGCACAAATAACGAACAGTAAAAGTTCGCTAATTAACTGAATTCGTACGCATCAGCGTATAAAGTAACTTATACATAACATTAGCGTACAATTTATCGGACAAGTACGTAGCAAATGCGTAGAAAGCTTTAAGAACATTTTCGAATCTAACAAAACGAATCTAAAAAAATCCGGATTCGCTTCGCATCGGAAAATTCCCAAGATTCGTATCGAATCTATGAAGCAGCATAAAGTTGATGACAGGTTCCTTTTAACCACTACATACGGAGAACACCCGACATAAGAAAATTTTTTGCAGTGGGATCTCTGCCGAGGAGTCGCCAAAATGATGTGAAAATTCTAAAGCTACAGGATGAATTTATTATGAAGGAAATATTTGAAGTCAGTTTTTTGTTTGAGCCTGCATTGGTGTACTTTGCACCAAATTTATGTCACAAATTTGTCTCCTCTTTAGGCTAGGGGTCCGCAGCGACGTGTCACACGATAAGAAGGGTACAATTACACTGCGACATGTAGCACCAATGTTGCGTGACATTTTTTGTAATGATAGTCAATGGTGCGGTACTGCAACATGTGACATACTGCAGTGTGAGAGTCACACACAAATCCAACTTGGGTTGATTTTTTGCGACTGTCGTGTCGCAGTTCAACACCATTGACTATTATTACAAAAAATGTCGCTCAAGATTACTGCGACACATGTCAGTGTAATGTATCCTTTTTGTGACACCATTGACTATCATTATAAAACAATGTTGCGCAACTTTTCTGTGACACATGTCGCTGTGTAGCCCTAGCCTCAGACCTAACACTTTTGTCTAGAAATGCCACTTCAATTTTTGTACATCATCCCCTATAGAAGTTTGCAACTTTTGCAAAAAGTAATTGATAAATTTGGAGCGAAATGAGCATATTTAAGAAGCACATGTTGCAGTTTTTAATCTCTGCCACTTATTTTAAAAGAAATCATAAATTTGGCAGGGAGGGGCCCATATGAAGCTTTGCTAGGAGGTTTTACGAGTTCTGCATCTGTTTTTTCATGGACTGGGACCCCATACCCCGTATAACCCTGAAATTAACAGAGATACCGTTCGGGCATGTGTGTGAGTGCTCAATTCATTTCTATGGGAGTTTTGAATATAGCTAAATACAGTGCTCGGCTATTTCCTCAACTCCCATAGAAATGCCCGACCGGCCGCTCTGTTCAGGTGACAGGTGGGTTTTTCCTGATCCGACCTTTTAGTCAAGGGCAGGTTGTTCAGATAAGCAGGAAAGAGAACTCAGCAGCAACTCACTAGAGAAAAAAAAACATCTAGGGCCTGACTTCTAAAGAGGATTTGAGTTCTTGTTGAAACCACAAGATGGCGCTGATGATTCGCTTAGGTCCTGGAAATCTACAGCACTTGCATGCCAATTGTACTTAGGTGGACATTTCTGAAGACCAGTGTTTTACATGCCCGTCTTAATCTATTCCCCGCTGGCATCAGATGCACCACGGATATAAAGAAGTGCACTTCTCTTAATAGTTTTGGTACATCTATGTAGGTCCATAGTCCAGAAATGAGCTGGTGCAGATTTCAGGTGTAGATTATAATAAATGTGTTGGCCTTTCCCTGCACTGCTCACAAAAGTGGTGAGCAAGTTGTAAAACCTCCAAGAACTTGAAAAATTTTGCATTAGCAACATTTTGATGCCCGTTTTTTGTTGATAAATGTCCCCTTTAGGGCTTGTTCAGACCAGAGATGCTCACATCCATGTGCTGAGTGTAGAACAGACAGCACACAGCCTGAACACATTACAGTGATTGGGGCGATTTATTTTGATTTGCTGTGTGCGGTCCATTTTTTCATGGATCGTTGCTAGAACATGATGAAAAGAAGTGACTGCAGGAAGTACCGTCAGACGTGAAAAAAAGGATCATCCATTTTTAGCAGACGAAACACGGACAAGTTCTAAAAAACTTGTCTGAAAAAACACTTAGGGGGCATTTCATATTTTTTGAGGCTCCACTTTTTAAAAAATATACAAAACTGTGTCAGGAGTAACGGGTCTTTAGTCACACACCATGTTAGATGTTACACTTTCACTTTTCTTATTACTTGTTTAGAAGTGGGGTGTGTCATATTCCTCATCAGACTGCACTACGTTTACAGTCAGGTCACCATTCAGTAGGTGCTCCAGTCTTAGTACATGTCCCCTATGTAGCAAATATATATTGTATATCTTTCCTTAAAAGGGTTGTCTCTCCTGTCTTCAGCACATCAGGCCTGGACTTCTGGTGCTCTAGGGGTGTGGTGCCTGCTAACAGAACGCTGTAATTCTCTCCCCTGGCCTGTGCATGCGCACTCCTGAGGCTGGTAATGATTCAATAGCAGCCTCGGTTGGCTCAGTGGAATTATAGCAGCCTTAGCGCAGCAGTGTGGCAGAACCATAGGACATACAAGGATGCCGGCAAAAGGCAATTCAGATACAGGCAATATGAGGTGGACGGGGATGGCAGCTAATGTGCAGTACCCCAGGCCCGGGGGTATCTGTAAATGTTCTGTTATGTATTGTTATGTTTTTGCCCAGCATTTCAGCAAGAAAAGGTATGGTTGGCAGGAACACGGCTAACCTACCTGTTGTTCCCTTCTTGGTTGAAGTGGGCTGGTCATCTTCCTTGTCAGGAGGGAGAATTCAAGTCCAGACAGAAAAATGATAGGACGCACATGCCAGAGCTCCCACAAGGAACCGTATTCAGTTCTCCTGCGCAATACTTACTCCAGGTGATTGTCAGAATCAAGAACACTGCTTCCAAGAAGCTTCAGTGTGTGAGACAGCAGGGTGATCAGCGAAATCACAGACCCTGCTGCCAGTGAGGTAAAACTGGTCAGACACCCATCACCTAGAGTAACCACCAGCCCATACAAACATCAAGATGGTTTCACAGTGGACACCTATATCCACAAGTGCCATTAAATAACCATACATCCAGCCACCATACTTCCTCCTAAGTAAAGAGAGACTGTTAGGACAGATATATACGAGCGAGTTCAATATGAGAAACTCCCTGTTTCTCACATTGAACTTGCTCATCTGTGTCTGGCCTTATATGTGAAGGCGTAGTTATAGGGGAAGCAGGGGAAGTGGCTGCTTTGGGGCTCAAAGTCAGAAGGGTCATATCCAGGAGGAGGACTAACAGATTTTATTGTCAGGGCCTCTTCAACAGTATTATACAATGACATCATATACAGTATATACGTGTAGAAAACCAATGGAGCAGCTGCCGGGCTTCGTCTAAGAGAACGATCTAGATTAGACACAGGAGGAAAGAGTTGCAAAAAAGTTGCTGGGGGTGGAGCTGTTCAAAAATTTGCTTTGGGGCCCAGTCATTTCTACTCTATGGAAACTATGCATGCCCACTCTCCACCAGAAAGGCTGGCTTTGTTTCCTTTCAGAGCACATGCGCAGCCACCACTGATGTATTGCACTGGTGGTCTTATCCACTAGAGACAAGCAGTTTATAAAAACATGGAAAATTAGGAAAAGTAAGAACAGTAGGCATTATGGTAACAAAGAGTATATTGGTAAGTTACTTGTATTAGGTAAATACATATCACTTTATAAGATGAGACAAAGGATTATTATAACATTTAAAGCAAAAATTGCCATGTTTTGTATGATGTAATGACCAGTGGTGTACCTAGAGAAGTAAGGCCCCCATAACAAAGATCAAACCAAACCCTTTCCAATGACCCTTGGGCCATTTTTCCACTGCCTCGTTTGCTAAAAGTTGTTCCTTTAGAGGGTAGAGTCCTGACCAAGTTTATACCTCCAGTAGAAGAGGAGATGATCCAAACTAAGACTGGGCCCCCTCTTGCCCTGGGCCCCATAGCAGTCGCATGGTCTGCCGCTATGGTAGTTAGGCCCCTGTTAATGACTAAACACTGTTAGAACGGTTACACATGAGCGAGTCCACTGTGGGAATCACGCTCTGTGTGTGATGCTCTGTTGTGGACTTGCATGAGTCCACGGCATTATACTAATTTATAATGCTGCGTGCCTCTGCTTAACCTTACTTCTACAGGATCATACTGACAGCAGTAAGGTCAAGAAGAGGCACGCACCATTATAAATCATGATAATGCCGAGGGCTCCTGCAAGTCCAGAAAGGAGGATCATGCTCACACAGAGCCTGATTCCCGCAATAGATTCGCTCATGTGAAACAGTACATAATCAGCGGTTGTTGTTGATGAGATGAGATGTAGATTTCCAGTTGAGGACTCAGTGGGGCAGATTTACTAGCCCTGTAGACAGTATCATTTACCTCATTGCCTCCGGCAGAATGATGTATTTGGTGCAGGGATAGACACTTTTGCCTAACTCTATACTGTCTATGGGCTAGTCTGTGGTAAAATTGCCAAAAATTTGGTGCAAAATGTTACATTTTTGATCATACTCAATTCTCCATTAAACCATGTCCCCTTGATAAGCTAGGAGTAGTGGGTTTTTTAAAACTAGATGCACCAATAATGTGCCAAATTAGTCTATGTACTATCAGATTAGTAAAGGTTAGTCTTAAAGGGTTATTCCCACCTGGAACACCCATAGCTTGATGCATGAGTGACCACCTCTCCATTACCAGATAGAGCCCTGATCTTGAGATAGGTGCAGGTCTCTGGGTGGATATGCTATAAATGTCCAGATGGGGATAACCCTTGAAGTACTGAGGACCTATCCTCAGGGTAGGTCATCAATATCTGTGTGGATCTAACTCTCAGCACCCCGGCAATCTGCTGTGGGGAATCTCTGTTGCTGCGGCCTCTTCTTTGGTTTATGACATCACAGCCATTCTGCAGCTCAGTCCTATACAAGTGAATGGGACTGAGCTGCAATACCAAGCACTGCTACCACACAATGGACGGGACTCACTATACTATGAAGATGCCGCAGCATTAATCTGTGACCCTTTCAGAGGTGCTGGGAGTCAGAACACCCAATGATATCACATGATATTGATGACCTATCCCAAGGATAGGTCACTGCCCTCCGTCAAAAGAGAAATTGAGTGGTCTGTAAGGAGTTAAAGGGCTATTAGTCACATCACCGATCCCCGCCGCTCCCTCTTAATTCAGACTTCAACTCCATTGTGCCCTCTATACAGCCCTTTATGCTCCCTCTCTTAGCCTCGGTCATGCAGCCGGGACACAGCTACGAATCCATAGGACCTCAGCAGTAGAGATGAGCGAACGTGCTCGTAACGAGCACTGTAGCGCTCGGCTCCCGTGCGCTACAGGCATCCGGATCCGTCCTCCTCAGCCAACGGATCCGGATGCCTGCGCCCATGCGAGCGCAGGGGAGCCGAGCGCTACAGTGCTCGTTACGAGCACGTTCACTCATCTCTACTCAGCAGTAAAGTCATTGATGTGCCACCACTGAACTGAAGTAATTCATACACCAACTTTTACTACAGCAATCAGTGGTTCTCCAGTATTAAATATTGATGACCTACCACCGGGGACAGTGCATGGATCCATATTGAACTGAATTTCCTGAAAACCCAAAAAGTTTTCATGTGATGTCCATACCATACATTTCACCCAATGGCAGCGGCACATGACATGACTCATTTGTATAAGGATAGTATAGTTATTTCAGGAGCCTCGTCTGTGTTGTTTTAACGGGTTGTCCTCTGGGCATTACTAAGCACAATGCCGATACGCATCCATATGAACAGAGGGATGTCATCTTAGATGTTATCTTCCTTAACCCTGCCATGCCTGTTTAGATCTTAAAGGGGTATTCCTGTTTTGAAATGTTCAGCATCATTTGACAGGAAAAAACACATTATCACTTACTAATAGTGATTATTTATCTATAATGCCCCATTTTCCTGCACTCCATCGTGGCCTTCTCTCAGCTTTTCCTAGGCCAGTGACGTCACGTTCATCGATCACGTGCCCTAGGAGCAGCTCGGCCCCATTGAAGTGAACGGGGCTGCGCATGATACCAAACACAGCCGCTATACAATGTACGGCATTGTGCTTGATGTGCCGAGAGAAGTCCGAGGTGCTACTGCAAGTGCCGATGCCTTCTCAAACGGACTCCTACCGATCAGATACTGATGACCTATCCAGAGGATAGATCATTAGTATAAAAGTCTCATAAAACCTCTTTATGTGGCCAAGATTGGAGGCTCCTTCGATCCCGTCCATAGTCAAGAGGCTGTTAGTGACAGCTCGTCCTTAGAGCAAGAGCAGTGACATCACTGTACACTGAGGACCCGCACTGCCTCCTGTCAAGAGAAAACGAGCGGTCTGTAAGGAGTTAAAGGGATATTTCTTTCATGAGGATTTATGAGATATCAAGAGAATATGCCACATACGCTTCATAGAGACCATAACCTGGAAGCAAATAGATTCTAACAGTAGATCTAAATTTTTAAGAAAGTTCTGATGCTACCAAACCCGAATACAATTCGGGAATATAAAATAGAATCAAGGAAGAAAGAGGAAAGAAAGAGAACAAGTGGGAGAGGGAATATCAGAGCATTTGATTCAGGTTGAATTCCTTCAAACCCAATTTAGGGCTCGTGCACACAAAGGTAAGGGCTCTGTGCACATATTGCGGGACCGCAAATATACGGACACCGTCTGTGTGCACTTTGTGCTACGGAGGTGGACCCATTGACTTGAAGGGGTGTATGATCTGCAAGATACGGCCGCAGATAGGATATGTCCTATCTTTTGCGGAGCGGAGGCACGGATCGGAAGCCCACAAAAACAATACAAAGCGTTTCAGTGGGCTTTTGGGTCCATGCCTCCACACAGCAAAAGATAAGATATGTCCTATCTTGCAGATCGTGGACCACAGTGCTGCATCCGTGCATTGTGGACCGCTATTTTGGATATGTGGGCACAGAGCTCTTACGTTCATGTGCATTAGCCCTTAATCTAAGAAACTTGCCCATCGCTACAAGGAAGTTCATTTAGAGGTAGCTGTGGTTATATTTGCAGAGATGCCTGCCTTTGCTCTTTTGCAATGTGCTAAGAGCTTTTCAGTTGTCATACTCTAGGGAAACAAATACAGATACGCCTGGACATTGTCATCCGCTAAATGATATTATCTGTAAGACTGGATGGTCATTTACAATCAAACATACTGGTAAAGATCCACTGAAAAACGAACACTAAAACTATATGGAAAAGAAGTGTTTGTACAATGGAAAATGCCTCCATTCATTCAGGAGAATAGCATTATATATACGTTACACATGGTTTGCTGCTGTTTTTGTTAACTATGAACTGAAATTTATGCTCACAATATCATTTTCCTTTTCATTAGAACAACTACAACAAAATAAAGCAATGCACAAAGCCATTACATAAATAACTGAAGAAAGCTACTATAGAGGACAGACTATGAAATTACCAGGGGAATCATATTAAAGGGAATGTATTCTCAGAATTATTACTGTACTTAATGGGCCTTTCCTATTAATCATTTTATACCAAAAGTTCTAAAGGACTTTTTAGTTGTTGTAAAGTAATTTACTGTGTTTCTACTATGAAGAATATATATTTTCTGCATTTTTTGTGCTTCCAAAACACTTGGTCCTGCTGCTAAAGTGTGCTGATGTGGACAGACTCTGGACAGAATCAGTCTCCTTCCCCTTCTGGCAGCTGACATTGTAGTCCCTTTTTACTTTCCAGTCCACCTTAACAATGCTAACATGCTTAGAAGGAGTCTTCTCAGCTATAAAGACATTTTACAGCAGAGGCTCTGGTTCGGGTTGAACTAATCCACCCGAGGCTCTGACATGATCATCAACGTCCTGCAGGAGACAACCCCTTTTGAAACCCATTTCTTGCCACTACTACCAGGGGAACATGACATCCCTAATGAGGCAATGTGAGGCAAATCTACTGCACTGTACAAATGAAAGGTGGCCCCTCAGAAACGTTTCCTCTTGTGGACCCAAGGATCCTCGGTCTGACATTGGGTCCTTCCCACTTATGCAGAAAGTTATATCTTTTAGTTGTTTCTGCAATAAACAGAGCATCACCATGCAGAGAACTAGATGTGAGGAGAGCAAATGAGCAAGCATGTTCACCAGCACTCAGCTCATCAGATGCTCTCATACTATAAGTAGTAATGAATCTTAGATCCAGGAACATACTACTGGAAGCTGACACCAAGTGAAGATCTCAAGGCTGGCCAGGCTAGCCTTTGAGCTAAAAAACAAAAGTTGGGAACCTCTGGTTTAGGGCTCATACCAGAGGTGTAGCTAGGCCTTCCTGCACCCGGGGCAAGGATTCAAATTTGAAAGAACCAGCTGGTCCTCCCTCATCCAGGGTATCGCTGGTGTCGTCGTGATGTCCGCTGGATCTGGATCAAGGTCCCTGTGGTGAGAGAAAAAAGAATAATCACATAAGGATGGTGACTGTGTCTGTAAATACCTAGCAGGGGGCGATGTAAGACCGAGCGAACCCAATTTATAACAGGGTAATATATGGCATTTCCCCTTAGTGCCACCACACATTACTAATGCCCACCTTGTGGCCCCTTCACAATAGTTATGTCCTCTTTATGGCCCCTCAGAGTAGTTATGCCCACCTCTGTGCCCATCATAGTAGTTTTGCCCATCTTTGTGCCCCTCACAGTACGTATGCCCAGTTTATACCCGCTCACTGTAGTTATGCCAGATTAATTATATGCCCCCTCACTGTAGTAATGTCACATTAGGTGCCCCCTCACTGTAGTAATGCCAGATTAATTATATGCCCCCTCACTGTAGTAATGTCACATTAGGTGTCCCCTCACTGCAGTAATGCCAGATTAATTATATGCCCCCCCTAACTGTAGTAATGCCAGATTAATTATATGCCCCCCTCACAGTAGTAATGCCAGATTAATTATATGCCCCCCTCACTGTAGTAATGTGACATTAATATATGCTCCCTCACAGGTGCCCCCTCACTGCAGTCTTGCCCCCTTTTGCCTCCAGTCTTTATGAAATTAAAAAACAAACAAATACAAACTTACCTGCTTCCCTGATGACGCGCTCCCTCACTCACATTGTGCCGCTGGCTGTGCCAGAGGCCCACTCCCGGGCTTTCAGCACTCCTCTCACAGCCAGCAGCACGATGTGCCACCTGCAGGGGGAGCACTGGAGCTTGGAAGAACAGTGAAGCAGGGAAAGGCCTCCCTGCTTCACTATGTAAACGAACCGCCGGCAGTCACAAGAACTGCCGGGCGAGTGCGCTCCCCCCTGCCTCTGCACCCGGGGCACATGCCCCTCCTGCCCCCCCTCTCTACGCCCCTGGCTCATACACACGAACACATTTTTTGTGGGTCATATGCAGACCTATTCACCTCAATGGGACCACTAAAATATGCAGACAGCATACAGTGTGCCGTCCATTCCTTGGCATCTGCAAAAATATAAAACGTCCTATTCTTGTTCACCTTATGGACAAGGATAGGACTGTTATATTATGGCCCGGACGTTCTGTTCCACAAAATGCAGAATGCATACGGACCGTTTATGTGTTTTGCTGACCACAAAACAGTCAACGGTCGTGTGCATGAGCCCTTAGAGACAGAGAAGACAATCAATGGAATGTTGTCCATAAGAGACTATGAAAGATCTTATGTGAATGAGCCGTCAGGCACATTAATAGTAACAAGGATAATAGGTTTTGTACTACCGTTATTGTGTCTGAGATGATTATATTAACCACATATGATATTGTTTTGTGTTTGTACCAAAGGTTAAATAGGTTGTCCAAGATAATAAAATTTTTTGGACAAGCCCTGCAATAAAAAAAATCATCTTATACTTCCCTCTTTCACCATCGCCGTTCTCTGTGGAGACGCTTCTGTCCTCCTGCCACTACTTGTTTACAACTGCTGTGGGGACCTGTCAGTATATGGTCTGACACTGAGGACAGTGATCGCTACACCGGTCCTGTGTCGTACATATACCTGCACATCTCCACTGCAAGTAGTGGCAGGAGGACTGAACTAGCTATGTAGAGAATGGCACCGGAGAGGGGGATGGGTATAAGATGATTTTTTTTTAAATGTTATTTTAGCCTATTTCAAGACTTTCTGAGATTTGTAATAATCTTGGACAATCCCTTTAATAGCATGGCAATGTTATAATGTAGGTTCACCTATACCTGCACCTTCTGCTTTTGTTACACATGTGACTCACGACTGCTCATTTACATGTTTGCAAACTGTATGCAAAATCCACTCCCGGCTATATTAATGTATTTACCTTCTGTTAAAAATATTAGACACTGCAAACATAAGATGATTATAAAACTGGAGGTAAACACAGCACAGAATAATGAAAATGACAGATTTTACCGTGTGAAATGTGTTATGTCTTGAAAAATGCCTCTTAGTTGGAAAGTTTCCTGAGAAATAAAAACAAAAAAAAAGAAATTCCCTAACCCCTTCCCGACCTGGTGCGGTGCAGGGACATGACGCCCGCTCGCGGGTGCGGCGGGCATCATGGCCGGGCAAGTCTCTGCTGTTTCTAACAGCAGAGACATGCCGCTACTTACCGCCATCGGCGGTGTCTTCTAGGGCCTTCTGATGCGTGATCACACGTGATCACGGCATCAGGATGCATCTGAACCCAGAAGCGTACGCTTCCGGGTGGTGTACAGACGCCCCGAGTGGCCAATCGGGGTGTCTGTACACCATATGAAAACTGTAATCCTCGCTGGTGAGGATTACAGTTTTCAAACTGCAATTCTTATTCTGGCCACTAGATGGCAGGCCAGGATAAGAAATGAGCAATTTTGGCATTTAACTCCATCTAGTAAATCCCTGATTGCTCATAAAGAAAAAAAAAATCACAATATATCAGATCATATTTGAGCTTTAAAATTGTCAGAAAAAAATAAAAAAAATGTTAAAAAATATATAAAAAATAAAAAATATATAAAAGTTCAAATCACCCCCCTTTCCGTATAATGAAAAAATCAATACCTAAATAACAATAAATATAGACATCATGGGTATCACCGTGACCGAAAACGCCCGTACTTTTAAAATATATAAAAAAAATTCCAATACAGCGAATTGTGTGGCAGAAAAAAGCGTCCAAATGGCGATTTGCCGTTTTTCGTTGCTTTTTTTTTCTAAAAAAAATTAAATAAAAAGTGATCAAAAAGACACTGATATACACATATATACACACCCCAGAATGGTATCAATAAAAACTTCAGATCGCCCCGCAAAAAATGAGCCCCCATACAGCTCCGTACACATAAATACCAAAAAGTTATAGGGGTCAAGATATGACAAGGAAAAAACAAAAACAAAAGGCCAACTTTATAATTATTTTATCACCATCTAAACGCAGGAAAAACTATACATATTAGGTATTGCCGGATTCGTACTGACCAGTAGAATGAAAGTAACGGGTCAGTTTTAATGAACATCGAACGCTGTAAATAAGAAACCCGTAGAACTGTAGCAGAATAGCGTTTTTTTTGCAATTTCAACCGATTTGGAATTTTTTGCCCGCTTCCCACTACACCATATGCAATATTAAATGGTGTCGTTGGAAAGTACAACTTGTCCCGCAAAAAACAAGCCCCATACAGCTATGTGAACTGAAAAATAAAACAGTTATGGCTGTTTGAAGGCAGGGAGCACAAAACGAAAATGCATAACCGAAAAAACCTCCGGGGGTGAAGGGCTAATCTATTGTTACGATCCCATAATTTTCCAGTAAACTAGGTTATTGTGGGCTATTGGACCTACTGTATGAAAGTCAGTTGGCCTCCTTGAAGGCTATGTGCACCTTTGGGGGCATTTTTTTTTATTATTGCTTTATACTAATTTTGAGCTAAAAATCATTTTTTCAATTGATCTTTATTAACAATATGGAATCCTTTTTTTCTGTACAGAGCTGAGATGCTGTAGTAGTCTCTGCTCTCTGACATTATAAACACTTATTATAGCTCAGTCCTTATCTTACTGCTAAGCATGTGGCTTAAATAAGTTTTTATGACCTCTCAGTACTTTTTGAATAAGGGTAATTAGATGACCGGCACAAAGTGAAAGTGAAAGTACCAGTCACACAGTTAGAAAAACAATTAACCCTTTGTGAATGAACAGCTCAATATTTTTTAATAAAGGCCAATTGAAAATATTATTTTTAGCCAAATATAAGTACAATGCAATAATTAAAAAAAAATCACTCCAAAGGTGTACATAGCCTTTAAAGGGTTTTTCTGAGACCCCATCTGTAGGACAATGTTATGTCTGTCTTGCTCACCTAATGCTCACATTGCTGATGAGCCGGCATACGGCGAAATGCGTAGAGCAACAGGATCTCAATAGTGGAATTGAAAACGTTAGTGTGAAAGTAGCCTTAAAGGGGTTCTCCGGGAATTAAGAAAATGAAAATATGTAAATATTACTTCATTATAAATATATTCCCAAATACCTTTCATTAGTTATAATGGCTCGTTTTGTCTAGGGAGCAATGATTAGGAAAAACAAAATGGCCGCCATCCTATTAGTGCACACCAAACCTGTCTTAATCACATAGCAGGACAAGTTACTTCACCACACTGAGGTAAAGAGCTGCCTCATGCTCCTCTCTGCTCTGCTTGTCAGGGATGATCCTGAATACAGTTTAATATGATATTTAGCTGAATGTCTGTAGGAATGGAGTTCATGAGGAGATATGAAGCACATAAAGGACAGACTGTGTTAACGAAGACTGCATACAAGTGCTGCTGCTCATTAGCCACATCTGCTCATGAACTCCATTCCTACAGACATTCAGCTAAATATCATATTAAACTATATTCAGGATCATAATCCCTGACAAGTAGGAGAGCAGCTTTTTACCTCAGTGTTGTGAAGTAACTTGTCCTCCTGTGTGATTAGGACAGGTTTTATGTAAAGTAATTGGACGGTGGCCATTTTGTTTCTCCTGATTATTGCTCCCTAGACAAAACGAGCCATTATAACTAATGAAAGGTATTTGGGAATATATTTATCATGAAGTAATATTTAAGTATTTTCATTTTCTTAATTTCCGGAGAACCCCTTTAAGTAGCCATTTAGCACGGCAGAGTTACCCATTGTGGACGTATGCCACAATGTATTCCAAATTGGGTTACCTTCTGTAAGTTACTATTATCTCTGGTGCCTGACCATATTCACTCCTGCTGGAGGTACTGTTGTTACATTGATGCACAGTGGATATTTGAAGTCTGCTACTTTAAAGCGCTACTGCTCTTATTTGATATTAATTACGCTAAGACTGCTACACCCTGCACTGGCCTTATGCACAGCAGTGCTCTAAGTGTTTTCTAATCTAGGGATCCACTGTTAATGGGGGAGGATACGCCCAGTGATGTCATTCAATTAGCTGAACACCATTGGGTTTGCAGGTATCCCATCCAAGTCATCAGTAATCACTTGACCTTCATATACAGTACCTGGTTATACAGGATTATTCCCTCCAACGTATATACTTTTCATTCACGTATCAGAATACATTTTTTGTTTTAATTTTAAACGTTTCTTAAAGAGGACCTTTCACCTCTCCTGACATGCCTGTTTTAATAGCTTCATGCATTCCCCATGTAATAACAATTCTGGAACATCTATTCTTATGCCTCTATGTTGTACCATTCATTAATTATTTCTACCAGAAGTTATGAATGAATTACTAGCAGTCTGCAGTAAGGGTACAGAGGGGAGGTAACAGGTTGGGGGGGTGTACCTGCACAGTGTGAAAATAGAGGCACTGATTGGATAGTGTGAGTCTGTGCAGGTACACAACCCCAACTGGTTACCTCCCCTCTGCACTCTTACTGCAGACTGCTAGCAATTCATTCATAACTTCTAGTACAAATTATAAAGGAACGGCACAACATAGAGCCATAAGAATAGATTATCCAGATCTGTTATTACATGGGAATGCATGAAGCTAATAAAACAGGCATGTCAGGAGTGGTGAAAGGTCCTCTTTAAGGCAGTGATTTGTTATTTACATGTGGGACGTGAACCAATACATCATTGTCTCTCAATGATTAGTTAAAAAATGACCTTTCACCCCTCCTGACATGACTGGAGCTTCATGCATTCCCCATGTAATAACAATTCTGGAGCATCTACTCTTATGTCTCTATGTTGTGCCATTCCTTTATTATTTCTACTAGAAGTTATGAATGAATTGCTAGCAGTCTGCAGTAAGAGTACAGAAGGGAGGTAACAAGTTGGGTTCAGGGTATCCCTGCACAGACAAACTCTATCCAATCAGTGCTGCCATTGTCAGGTACACCCCCTAACTTGTTACCACCCCTCTGTACACTTACTGCAGACTGCTAGCAATTCATTCATAACTTCTAGTAGAAATAACAAAGGAATGGTACAACATAGAGCCATAAGAATAGATGCTCCAGAATTGGTATTACACGGGGAATGCATGTAGCTATTAAAACAGGCATGTCAGGAGTGGTGACAGGTCCTCTTAAAATAAGTACAGTGCATTAAAAAATACAACAGTTGCCTGTAGCCTTTAAACATCCTCTCCTAAGTGTTCATTTTTTTCCACTACCCTCATATCTGCCCAGCCTTTCCAGGTACTGATGCGGTATAAACCAGTCTATTCGATAACACATAGATGACACATGTAATGGAATTCTGACTCTTGACTCATTGTGAGATTTACTGAAATATTACAAGTTCTTATGATCGCCTAAGAGGAAATATATATTCAGAAAATATAAATTATTCAAGCATTAATGGGTTGTCCGGCCTTGGAGCTGACGACTAGAGATGAGTAAAGTTATCAAAAGTTCGCTTCAGCTGCTTCGTCAAAGTTCACAAAGAAATTTGATTAGTTATAAATTACATGACTCACATTCCATTGTATGTAGCGGGCACAATTGCGCCGTCCCCGTCATTGAATCCCACAGATGCCGCATTCAATACTGATCGTGGCATCAGGGGCTAAAAACAAAAAAAAATACATACTTCATCCATTTGCTTGCGGAAAGGCTGTCGCGGCCATCTTGATTGAAGAAAACACGCCAAATCTCGCACACATCCTGATATGTCACGTCACCACGTCATCGTGCTGGCCAGGAGCAGTGACGTCATCAGTTATTTGGTGTGTTTTCTTCAATAACGATGGCCGCAGCGGCCATTCAAGACCAGGATGGACACGGCAAGGAATTGGATGAGGTGAGTACGTTTTTTTTTTTAAAACCACCATTCCATGAAAGTTAATTTCTTACCGCAAAGCGCGAGGAAATTCGGCTTCATGACAAATAGAAGTCTTCCTGAAATTCGGATCAAGGTCAACTTTGATTCACTCAACACTACTGACAACACCTAAGGGTTCTCCTGTGTCCCCCCACTCACCTGTCCACAGTCCCACTGCTGCTCTTTTGCCAGCTGTTTCCAATTCCTGCAGGATCAGGAAGTGGCTTGGTCCTGTCACTGATGCAGCCAATCACAGGTCGCAGTGGTCACAGAGGCTTGAGTGGTACATCACTGCTGTAACATAATGTTCAAACTACTGAGACGCTGAGGCCTGTGATTGGCTGCAGCGCTCATGTGGCCAAGCTGGTTCCTGGTCCTCTGCTCAGTGGACAGGTGAGTGATGTTTTTTTTTTGCTCAAGGAGAAAGGGCAGGACTCCAGGGGCTGTCAGTTACAAGGTGGGACAATCCCTTTAAGCATCCAACCTGTGGTGCTCTAGATAAAAGACAAGAATAAATCAAATAAAAGAAACCCTCTTCTATTATCAAAAGAGATCACGCTTTAGAATATATATATATATATATATATATATATATATATATATATGTAAAAAAAGAGTTGTCATCCAACATACAAAAGTGGGGACTTGGAGGAGAGAGAGAACACACCGTGGATTGATAACAATTATTCTCCAGGTCCCCAGAAGCTTGTAGACCCAATTAAGGGGGAACCTGTGGCAGATGTACCCACTGCAGCCACATGTCCACAAAAAGTAATACGGGAGGAACTTTTATCTAGCGCACCTGGGGTAAACACTCTTCATCTAATCATAATGCAAAATTCAAAGTTCACTCACATCATGAGGTGGAGCAATATACACTGCTCGTAACCCACCCAAATGCACAGTGGCATCAAAGTACACAAAGTTTTGCAATATTAAATGGCACCTACTGCCAGAAATGGGTATTGTTTTTACACCTCAATATTCATGAAAACTTAAACTGGCATAGAAGATTGAGCCATTCACCCCATAGCATTCACCTGAACAGTCGTTGACCCTCAGTGTCACCGGCAACTGTTCTCATTCGGCGCAATGGTGCTGGGACTCCTAACACTGCTGAGAGTCCTAGCAATGCTCTACTACTTTTGCTCTACTACTTTTTCATAATGAATTTCATTTTAAGGGATATTCCCATCTGGGACATTTATGGTATATCCATAGGATGGGGCCCCCAAAGTGTACAGACAGCAAGTCATGCATGCGCGGCCACCCTTCATTCACTGCTCTGGAACTTCTGAAAACAGCTGAGCACTGGTTTGGCAATTTCCAGGAGTCCTATAATGGTGAATGGATTGGTGGCTCTGCTTGTGCTGCTTGTTCTCCATTCGTCGCTATGGGACGTCCGAAAACAGCCAAGCACGCTTGCTATTTTTGGAACTCCCACAGCAATGAATGGAGAGGACACCACACATGTGCAATGTGCTCTCCATTTACTTCAGACCCCTGTTCTGGAGATATGAGTGGGTCCCAGAAGTGGACTCACACTTATCAGACATTTTTGTCACATCCTATCGATATATGCTGTATATGTCCCAGATGGGAATACCCCTTTAACCTCCTCCCTAAGAAAATCATGCATACACCCCTGAAACCAAGAACGCAAAATAAAGACACAGAACACGTTAATTGGGGGATAAATGGCCAAATTGTTTATTTAAAATATTAAAAATGGCAAACCCCCGACTCACAGAGAGTCACCCTCCAGCACTCAGGAGAGGAAAACCCCCTGTGGAGGAAACCTCTAGGGAACCATGGCTGGAGGGCTGCCCCTCCCTTGGGCTTAGAGGGTAATGCCACTATGTGGCTGCCACATAAATAGTTGGGGGGGGGTTGCAGCAGCCGGGCTGATCTGGTTGGCTAGACGGATGTCCCTTTTCTCCCACTGGGCGATGGGCTTCCTGTTAGAACTTCCAAATTTCGTCAAGGTGCGGTGGGTGGGGGTAGTCAAGCTCAAGGTCCTCAGGCCATCAAGCAAGGCACCAAATATGGCTGCTGCCCGCTTTTTACAAGGGTTCTTCCCTTATGACACACGTGCTTGTGATGTCACAGGTGTCTATGACTAATGTTCATGGCAGTGTACTAAGGGGTTAACCCTTTAGTGTCTGACAATGTGCCTTACTGCAGATGCCATTAATCCCTTCATGACCACACTGTGTCAATATACTCCAGTTTGGATAACCGCCATATATTTATGGTCCCCCTATGATCACAGGGTTTCCTCCTTCGGGGAGCATATTTGTTCTGTTACTGACAGCCACAGGTCTAGGTGCCAGCATCAAGTCCCTGGACCATTGGCTCTGACTTAACCCCTTCCAGACTGCACCATGTAAATAAACAGACTAACAGCATGGTCAGTTCAGTTTTCTATGAGACCCTCGAGCCCAGCACCAATCAGGGATGTGGCAGACGATCAGTCAGATGTCTAGGCTCAGTTAAGGAGAGAAGACAGCAAGAGGCAGTTGAGGAGAAGATGACAGTTGGAAAGAGGGAAGAAACTGTCTAATGGCCTCCATGGCATGGCCTTGACAAGACAGCCCTGATCCACGTGCCCCGCCATAAATATATGGCGGTTATCCAAACTGGAGTACATTGACAAAGTGCGGTCATGAAGGGGTTAATGGCCTCTGCAGTAAGGCACATTGACAGTCACTAAAGGGTTAACCGTTCAGAACACTGCCGCAAACAATAGTCATAGACACCTGTGACATCACAAGCACGTGTGTCATAAGAGAAAAACCCTTGTAAAAAGCAGACGTGCGGCCATATTTGGTGTCGTACTTGATGGCCTGAGGACCTTGAGCTTGACTACCCCCGCCCACCGCACCTTGACAAAATTTGGAGGTTCTAGCAGGAAGCCCATCGCCCAGTGGGAGGAAAGGGACATCCGCCTAGCCAACCAGATCAGCCCGGCTGCTGCACCCCCCTTACTATTTATGTGGCAGCCACATAGTGGCATTACCCTCTAAGCCCAAGGGAAGGGCAGCCCTCCAGCCATGGTTCCCTAGAGGTTTCCTCCACAGGGGGTTTTCCTCTCCTGAGTGCTGGAGGGTGACTCTACATGAGTCAGGGGTTTGCCAATTTTAATATTTTAAATAAACAATTTGGCCATTTATCCCCCAATTAACGTGTTCTGTGTCTTTATTTTGCGTTATTTGGTTTCGGGGGTATATGAATGATTTTCTCAGGGAGGAGGTTAAAGGGGTATTCCCATCTGGGACATATACGGCATATATTGATAGGATGTGCTATAAATGTCTGATAGGTGCAAATCCCACTTTTGGGACACACTCATATGTCCAGAACAGGGGTACGAAGTAAAAGGAGAGCACATTGCACATGTGTGGCGTCCTCTCCATTCATTACTATGGAAGTTCCAAAAATAGCAAGTGCGCTCGCCTGTTTTCGGACGTCCCATAGCGGCGAATGGAGAACAAGCAGCACAAGAGTAGCCACCTCTCCATTCATCACTATGGGACTCCTGATAATTGCCAAACCAGCGCTCAGTTATTTTCTGAAGTTCCAGAGCGGTGAATGAAGGGTGGCCGCACATGCCCAGCTACTATACCCTCATAACTGAAAACCACTTTGCCCCCAAACTGCCAGCTACTGAGTGTCCATAAGTGAAATGCCACACTGCCCCTATCACTCCCAGCAATATTGGTAACATAGGAGCTATACACACTGACTACCATGGTGCTCTGACAAATGCCATCCACAGTGCCCCATAGGTGCTAGCCACTATGCTCATGTAACAGAGCAACTACCGTGCTACCATAAGAGACAGCCGTTGACAGTGCCATATTAGTGCCAGTCAAAGCTCCAAAACATTTCATCCACTGCCTCCATAACATGCCAGCCACCCCTCCCTACAGATGTGATCACAGTTCCCCCATAACAGAAAAATGTCCTATTAAGATCAGCCAAATCCCTCTATAAGTTTCCACTATATCCATAGTTGTGCCATAAGTCTTTAGGGTGACCATAAGGGTCCTCTTTTTTCCAGATATGTCCTCTTTCTGGGACCTAAAAAATTATACAGCGGGAATTAATAAATTACCAAAAATATCTGAGATTTTAAAGGGGGAAGGGGGTGTGGGGCGCCGCAGGGCAGGCAGTATAATCTGCTATGGTGCAAGAGTAGAAGGACCTGTGATGACTTCACCATCATATGATCAGTGCAAGCGGGGATGGAGTTCAGCAGTGGAGAATTGGTGTGCCTGAGAAACCTTGGAAGTTGTTGTTCAAATACTTTTATTGAAAAGATCCAAAAAGAAGAACATTATATAACAACGTTGAAGTTACCCCCTCATCTTCTGCTGTAAGTTCCTCCATTCTATGGATCAGCTCAAATGTGTCTAACCATTCTCTAAGGGGTGGTGTATAGGAGGCATTCCAATATCTGGGTACAACCAGGCGAGCGGCCTGTAGAAAAAATTTCAGGAGGCCCATATTCCGGGTGACGATGGATCCTGGGAGAATAGAAAGAACAGCTTCCTCAAGGGTCCATTGTGAATCGCTTCTGCTCATCTGGTTGAGATCAAGATGTTACAAGGTGATTTATTATAGGGGACCCCGCAGCAACTTCAAGAAGGCGGGTGCCTAAGAAGGACACTGGCTGGCTTGCCCCAGTGTCTACAAGTCATCTGAGCCACCGGATGCATCTATAATAATAAACTGTTAAATAATCTACTATAATCAGTTTTTTATATGGATGTTTAGGCTTCTTGAGATACTGTACGCTGCCTATATATATGTAGTGCAGCCACTCTAATGTGTCATGTGCCAGGTGTGCAGGGGATGGGGGACCAGGTGCCCACCTTGCTTGGGCCCACCAGGGGATTCTCCTGTACCCCTGTGTGCCAGTTCCTGCTTATCAGTGTCACAAGTGAATGCTAGTAGCAGTGTACTTTGAATTTTGCATTGGGGTTTGGTTAGAAAGAAGAGTGTTTAGCGCGGTGTGTGCTGCATAGATGTTTCTTCTGTAATTTTCTATGTTGTATAGTTCAGTATAGGGCAGTGAATGCTAAAAATTAGCGAGAACAGGATTAGACAACAGCAGGTCAAGCCAAAATGTTGGCCAGTTGGGAGAAAGAAGCTAAGTGGGTATACTTAGTGACATAGTAACATAGTTTATAAGGCCGAAAAAAGACATCTGTCCACCCAGTTCAGCCTGTTATCCTACAAGTTAATCCAGAGGAAGGCAAAAAACCCCTGTGAGGTAGAAGCCAATTTTCCTCACTTTAGGGGAAAAATTCCTTCCCGACTCCAATCAGGCAATCAGAATAACTCCCTGGATCAACGACCCATCTCTAGTGACTATAACCTGTAATATTATTACACTCCAGAAATACATCCAGGCCCCTCTTGAACTCTTTTAGTGAACTTATCATCACCACCTCCTCAGAGAGTTCCATAGTCTTACTGCTCTTACCATAAAGAATACTCTTCTTTTCCCCAGACGCAGAGGATGTCCCCTAGTCACAGTCACAGTCACAGTCCTGGGGATAAATAGATTATGGGAGAGATCTCCGTACTGACCCCTGATATATTTATACATAGTTATTAGATCTCCCCTCAGTCGTCTTTTTTCTAAAGTGAATAACCCTAATTTTGATAATCTTTCTGGGGACTGTAGTCCACTCATTCCAGTTATTACTTTAGTTGCCCTCCTCTGAACCCTCTCCAGCTCTGCTATGTCTGCCTTGTTCACAGGAGCCCAGAACTGTACACAGTACTCCATGTGTGGTCTGACTAGTGATTTGTAAAGTGGCAGGACTATGTTCTCATCACGGGCATCTATGCCCCTTTTGATGCAACCCATTATCTTATTGGCCTTGGCAGCAGCTGTCTGTCACTGGTTTCTACAGCTTAGTTTGCTGTTCACTAAAATTCCTAGGTCCTAATAGGGCCTAATACTGACCCCTGTGGTACCCCACTAGTGAAGGTGACCCAATCTGAGTATACTTGGTAACAGATATAGCTCAGTAGATCACATACCTGCCAAAACATTACTTTTGCCTCAAAATTCTGCTAGTGTCATTATGCTTGGTGAAAATTTTTTACATGACCACCCAAAATTATATTAAAAAGCGGTGTTCTGAGACATGGGTTCAAAGAGTATGGCCAGTATGTATAATATGTGGTGGAATCGAAAACCTGTTATAGGAAATTTGGTCTGGATGCAAGGGTGTTCATCAAAGAGGTGGTCTTTTGGAGAGGTTTCACTGTGCACATGAAGAAAAGCAGTGAAAAGAATATCAACCAGCTTTCTTCATGTCAACATTGCCCTCACAATATGGTCCTTCCCCCAAACTGCTGGTCATTTGCACAATGTCTTCATCGCAATTAATTATTGATCAGCTAAAAAGTGCACTTAAAAAAAAATCAATCACGGTAGGAAATGTGAAAGCCGCTTGGAAGCAAATAAGAAGAAGAGTAAGGACATTGGACCTCCATATACTGGTGGTTTGAATACTGCCAAACAGATCATTTTCATCTCATTTGTGTATGCTGGATGAATGGGTCATCAAAAGTGTGATTGGCTCAAGACCTGGGAAGAGATACGACCAATGCAAATGCAGGCAAATGGGATGTACTGGAAGAGAATAGCCGCTCTGTTTGCACAAACAGAGACACTTTATTCCTGAGAAAAGCTTCTTCTATTTTCTTCTTTGTCATCTATGTTCTTATTTTCTGATGAACAGATTCATTAGTGTATGGTAACAGTGCATCCCGGCTCCGTGTCCTGCTCTACGAGGGAACCCTTTGGTTATAAGGTGAGAAACATCTTACTATTTCTGGTCAGTCTTGGTCTCTAGGGAATATATAAATTGGACTGTTTTATGCATGTCAGTGCATGGTGACTGAACTCAAATTAATAGTATGTGTGGGTGTTGGGTGGCTGGCTATGGGACGTTCTTCTGCTTGCAGGATTGAGACACTGGATATCATCTGCTCCCATTAGCTGTATGTACTGAACAAATCTCAGATCTGAACCACAAGAAGACTTTGATTTTGTCCTATGTTAATAATAGTAGCAATGCTGTCAGACATATAGGTCAAACACAATGTCACTATAAGCCAATGAGATCCATCAGGATCAGTTTGAAAACGGAACCATCACAGTTGACACAGCTCTGTAAGATGAAGAAACATGACGTTAGTGTGAACACAGTCTTACATACTGTAGAATATGTGAGTACAGTAATTTTCTTTCACTTGAAATATTTTCTGTGCATGCGTCTCTAAGCCCATCTGAGTATTCTTGCCATGTGCACAGCTGGTTGGCTCATCCCAGTCACCATTATAGGAAGTTATAATCCGAGATGTCTGCTATATTCCAAAGAATTCTCCAGTCTTATCAGCAGGGGCGGATTGGCCATAGACCTTACAGGGAAATTTCCCGGTGGGCCGATGCCCCAGGGGCTGCCTGAGCCTTCCTCATGGCCGGCCAGTGGAAGTTTTAGGGGATGTATTTTGTGCTGCTGCCAGTATTATGTGAAGTACTGTGGTTTTTGCCTCTGTTAGGGCAGTATAATGTGTCACAATATGGTAATGTTGGTACTGCCTTCCATCAATTTGGGCCCAACTACAAAACAGGGCCATTTTTGGTAGTTTTTCCAGGGCCACTTTCCCAGTTCCCAGTCCACCCCTGCTTATCAGTGAATACATGAACATTAACAAAATCACTAGCAATACATAACAAGATGAACACCAGAAAATAATGCTAGTATTTTTGAATGATTCGGATTTTAAATAAGCCAGCACCTCATCTACAGACAGCTGCTTCGGGGTGAATGCCCCTCATCAGTGCAGAGCAGAGAGTACTGACTTAACTGGATGAGAGACCTAAATCACGATTTGGGGGTACTATCTCTCCTTGGGCAATGAGCATCTTAATTGGCGTGTAAGGGGCAATCACCCCAAAACAGCTGTCTGCAGATGGGTTGCTGGCTTATTTAATTTCCGAGTCATGCCTCAAGGCCTATTTAAAGGGTTGAACATTGACTTATAGGATAGCTGCCTTACATCTGGTAGAATCAGAGGCAGAGCTTGTTAAGAGCTCATTTGCATCCCTTTCTTCAGACAAATGCAAAGTCTAAGATGAAAAGATCACTAAAGAACCAACCTTTAAGTAAGCTCTTTGCACCCTGTGAACATGAAGGAATGAGTTCACACTGAAATCTCACCTGTCCACGTTTCTTTTTCAAGAGTCACCTCATGGTGTTTAGAAATCAGCGTGCAGATTTAAATTCTACATAGATTTGGCTTCAAAATGGTAACTGCAAAGTCTAAGAGATGAATGATCAGAGAAGAAACAACCAGTTTGCACCAAATGTTGAGGTATCTCTCCATGACGATCTATAAGAGTAACTTCATAGTGCCTCTTCATAATGATCTATAGTATTAATTTCAGTTGTTAGCAATCTAAAGATCTTATATATCATATATAGTCATATTGCATGTCCTTTAAATGTACCCACCATAGAGATTGTGAACTTAAGGGACAACAGGTCTCCTTATTGAGGTTGAGCACTGCTAATAGTTTGTGACGTCTTCTACCTGAGCTAAATTGTACAGATATTTTAAATATATTGTAAAGATTTGTGTTCACAAGCAGGGCGGCGATGGCAGACCTCTCAACAAACAGGGAGTTTCAAAGTCCAAATGGTGCTTTATTAGGTCACTTCAGCAATCCAGGTGATCGTCCCAGTTATAGCATCACTGGGAGAGGTGAGGTTCCAGCACCAGCACAACAAAAGACAAAAACAACAAAATAAACACCTGCCCGTCTGGGCTCTAACTAATACAGAGGCCGTTTCTCTCTCACCTATCAAGTCCTGTTCACACCTGGAAAGTCCAGGCTTCACATAGCCTCACAGTGAGCCAGTTACCAAGCTGCAGGTTAGGTCACCAGGCATATCTCCCCCAGATTGACAGTCTGGGATCTGCTTTATTCCCCATTAATGATCCCAGCACACTACACCTGTCATACCTCAGGCTATGGGTACTGGAGGGGTGTGGACTGGGAAATCCCACTACCAACCTATCTCCCACTCCAAAGAAATCCAGCCCATATAAATGTAAACAAAACATCTCCAGTAAGTTATGCCTTGCTGAATTAAAATGCATCCCTCTGGATTTCTGCTATATAACCCAGCTGAGGAATCTGGGTGAAATATACACGCCCTCCACCACTTTACCGTACACATTACTACAATATTTAGCGGTATAATTTTAGGAGGGATGTACATGTTTAGCAGGGTTGACACTGTCATTTGGCACAACTCATCGTGATATCACAATGGGTTCTCTGTGACAGTCAACTTTATAATATACATTTGAGCACCGAGAGAGAAATCTATCTAGAATCAAGGTTCTGTATGCAGTTTTGGAAGCAAAAATCAGGTGTGGTCCTTAAAAGAAGAGAAAATATAAAGGACAGATATGACTTCTCCTCTTTTTTAAATTCAGTCCTGATTTTTGCTTCCGAAACTGCATGCAGAAAGCTGAGCGCGTGGTCGTACCCTAAGACTGATGGCCAAAAATATATCCCACATAAGAGGCTTGGCCAGTGCTAGTAATCATCATGCTCCTGTTCATGCAGCCTCACTAGATCATTTCAGAATACTCTGAGGTTCACCACATAGCTGTCTCTGTGCAATCTGGCTGTAAGTGCAGTGCTTTCCACGTGGCTTTGGGTGTGACATATAATGGGGCAGTGTAGCTCCCTGCCTCTGCTGGCATTGTTAGGACTGTACACCAGATATCAGACCGGAGTGCATCTTGGTAAGGAAGGCTGGCTTGTGCTTGGCTCTAGTAAGTACACTTCTCACCACTGCTTTGTCTCATGTATCATATGCTTTGTCTGATATATCATATTGTATATATTTCATTACTAAATTCAGCGTGGAATTATAATAGTATCTTATCAGAAAATATCTCATAAATGCTGCTGACCTGATTATCCATTTCCTATGAATGTAAGTTGATGTTTGTGATCATATTTACCTCCATAATACCATTTATATTCGAGAGGTCTCTACCATTATAGATAGTAATGATCCATTTATGTGACTAGGGACAAAGTTTGCATGCTTGGACCAGATCCTAGCGCACAGAGAGCAATAATTACATGAAGAAAAGCAGAGTCATATGGGGCCCCTGTGAATGTATTTCTGATTGTCATTGACAGCTATTGAGGAGTCAGATGTCCTCTTTCTTTGATGTTTAGGCTTCAAATGCAGTACTCCAGTAATACTGGTACCTAGAAGGTTTATTCTAAAGCTCATTGTGGGTTTTTTGTTTTTTCTCTAGTTCCTATTAGGTTTTTCCCATTTTTCTAATTTATGTAAAAAATAAAAATCAGATCATATAATACATAACAATCTCTTTCTAACAAAGCTAGAACCAGCTCTGTACCTCCCCATTCATTGCTCTGCTAGATCTCCAGTCTCCAGGCTGACAGTTCTGGGGTGTGTCCTTTCTGGGGGAATTCTCAGTGGATGTGTCCTTTTTCGCTGCAGCTTTCTACTTGTCACACCTCAGGGTGCATGTTCTTTCCGGAGTAGTATATTTACCAGCTACCCAGCATAGAGATGTCCCAGATGCACTAATTTCTCTCCTGGGAACTAAAAGTGGTCCTGGAAAAAAGGTAAAAGTGGCCCCATGTTGTAGGGGGATCCAAATTTGCAGAAAGCGGGACAACAGAAGTAGGCAGGGCCAGCAATACATTAGTGCAGGGCAATATACTTGCCCAGTTGAACCAAATATCACAGTGCAGCAGAAAATACTGCCACCTGCGCCAGAGGATTCAACTGTATTACTATCCTCAGGACATTGATACAGTTAAATTCATTTGGGTACCTGTGGCTGCTGACCAGTTGCGTAAGGCCCCATTCACACGGAGCTCCATGCCGCGGATCCGATGAATCATGTCCTATACTTGTCCGCATGCACGGACAAGTATAGGCAGTTTGAAGGAGGGCGCCCGGCGTGTGTTCCAAGCGTGCAGAACACACGCCGTGCGGCCCCCGTATTATTGCGAGTCCGCAATAATGCGGACCCGCAATAATACGGCCGTCTAAATGGGGCCTAAGAGAGAGTCAGATCATTATGAACCTGGCCAGTGGCCAAGCGAAGGGCTTGGATGGCCCTCCTAGGCATTGGCTCACCGGGAATTTTCACTGTAGGGTCTATGGCCAATCCACCCCTGCCTGCAAGTGTAGATAATAGAAAGAAAACAAAGGGCATCACCGGAATGAAAATTAAAATCTCCCTCTTATTTGTTGAGAACATTAAAAATTTGCAGGTGATGGTAGGCAGTACAAAGGACGCATTTTGATAGACTAAGTGATCTTAATCATTACATGCTTCATCTCTCTCCCTGTTAAGGTATGTTCACACAAAATCGTTGTGACGGATTTCTTGCCGAAAAGCGAGCTGCATCTGTGCTGTTTTAAGTTGTTCTCTCCTCTGTTCATGTTGCCAGGGATTTTTCACCTGCAGTTTTCCAGATTGCACTAACAATGGACATGAACGTTCTTGGGGCAGACACCACGGAAAACAGGAGGCTGCTCACGGTTTAGCTCCATTCAATGGAGCTAAGCCAAGAGCGGGGCCCCAACATTTCAAATGAAAAACCATGGCAGAAACCGCTGTGGCTTCTACTCATGAACATACCCTAAATGTCACAGCCTCTAACAGTAGATAAATCTGGGGGCAGGAAAAATAACAAACAGCAAGTGGAGCTATACAGATACATTTTATGGAATAACTCACTGGCTTTACTATATTTGTAATTACATGCAATTACAAAAGTATTCAGATCCAGGTGCTGGTTTATAAAATGTAGAATATTTTTAGCGGGGCAATTCCTTCAATTACCACTTTTTCATGTCTGAGATCCCTAATTGTTTTTTTGGACTCTAATACCAATCGCGCCAAGTTGGATTTTTAAACCGGTATTTTATAGAAGTCTGTATGTAACTCACCTGATAAAGATGGCTTGTTGCCTCCAAGATGCATTGTCTGCAAACAAAATAAAGAACACATACTGTATACCGGTACATCTCCCAATACTTACTGTCTCCTTCATCTGCTTTAGCACCATTCCTATAGTCTTTATTCTTCTTCTCTAACCCTCACCACAGTTAATGTCCATGGCAGAGTGCCAACAGGGTAGTGAAGGACTGCTCCGTACCATGTGGACCTGCTTTGCATTGCTGCTGATGACTTGGCAGCTTCGGTGAGTGCTTGCCCCCGGTGTGGAGAGCATCATTAGTAATGTAAGTGGATGTAGACCACTTCTGGCTATAGAATCTAATGTGGTAGGCACAAAACTCTGGAGGGACAAGTATCTAGACACAGAGACCCTGCCAGAACGCTGTGCCTTTCAACTTCCTTACTGATGTGTACTGAATACTGTAAGTAGAGGCCATGATGAATG
This sequence comes from Rhinella marina, assembly GCA_900303285.1. NCBI lineage: Eukaryota > Metazoa > Chordata > Amphibia > Anura > Bufonidae > Rhinella > Rhinella marina. The sequence continues at coordinate 144,257 of ONZH01019202.1, forward strand.
AATGGTGAGAAACCTGGAGAAAGAGACTGTTCTGTAGCTAGCGGTGATGGCCTGAGAAGCTAGTCCCTGTCCTTTTGCTATGGGTAACCGCCTGGCATACATACCATGTGTTTGGAGTACAGATATTACACCGCTTCATGGTCAATGGCTTTGGAGTCTACAGACTGTCCTTCTACCTGTAACAACTGCCTGTGGATAACAAATACTGTCCTGTCACCAGTAACAACTGCCGGTGGAGTTACAAAGACTGCCCCGCCACTGTTGACTTCTAATGTAGGTTATTTAGTGAACCGTACCTACAGACTGTTCTGTTGTTATTAGTAACTGTCAACCCCTTGTCTTTAAATTCTCTGTGTATAACCAGCACCAAGTTCTGTGCCACAAAATAGTTTATAACTAATGTTACAGCGATGGCCTTGAGTTGATGCTGTTTCACTCACCGGTCCTGGGTTTTGGCTTCTTGGCAGTGTGGATCCACCTCCTGCTCTCATGTTCCCAGCGGGAGCTGCCACTGGGCTTGCTCTGTCCATCCAGTCAGCCTGCAGATTAGCGCTGTCTACCTTGGGGTATTTAAGGCACCTTCCCCTATGTGAAGGTGCCTGAGCAATAGGTGTTCTAGCATGCTAGTATCCTGAAAATGTGTCTGTTCTGTTGTCTGCCCATGTACTGACTCTCTGCCTGTTTACTAGATTCTGATGCTCTGCGGCCTGACCTGACTTGTGCCTGACCTCTGTATTAACCTTTCACTGTCTGTCCTGACCTTGGCCCATTTATCATATAGTTTGTACTCTGCCGGCTCTGATCTCGGCCTTTCCTGGAATATGATTTTGCTCTGCAACGATGTCTTTGACCCGTATGGGTCATCTGTTCACCACACAGAAATTTCTCCAGGTGATGACGACCTGATGGTTCACCTGCAGTGAAGTCCAAATCCCTGTTCAGGTGAAAAACAGGGGACTGCCAGGATAATGCCCTTAGAAGTAGACCTAAGTCAAATCTGTTGGTTAACACAGTGGTTCCACACACACTCCTGTAACAACCAATACGTCTGTGGCCTCTCTGAGAGACTGTCATATACTCTTCAACCGAAACCTATATAATTTTCCCCATCCTTATCAGGGTTGCCAACCAGACTTTTTCTTTTTTCTGGACAACTTATCCTAAAATCACGGACATCCAACATTTTTTACAGACAAATAGGAAAACCATAATGAATTATAAACATTATAAGTAATCCATGTCTAAAGCTCAATATAAGACCTCATTACCAGCATCTACTGTGATCTGTAAAATGATGAGAATTACCACCAAAATAATCTAGTCAATTACCACCAGCCTCAAAAAAATCACGGACACATCTATTTTTTTTCACGGACACAGGAAAAAAGTCACCTATTTTTACTGACTGTCCAGAAATTTCTGGACGTTTGGCAACCCTGATCCTCATCTATAGGTTTCTGACCCCCTGACAGTCATTAAGGGATAAAAATGTTCCTTCTCCCTAGATTTAATATAATCACTTTAGTGATATTGTGTTTAGATGAGATTTATATAAATGGTTAATACCCTAAGACCACACTCTTCCAGCAGCTTGGCAGACAACAAGGTGTTTTCATTTGCACTTAGGCACAGAAATATGAAGTGGGTGTTTAAAAGCTTTTCCATAGTTTGTGGGTTGACATTTCTGGTAAAAGTAATCTGAGCTGCTGGAAGTTATGATTCCAATATTGCAATAATACTAGAGGGGTGGAACTTGTGGTCTACAGACGTTCTACTCAGTTTCAACCATCAAAAGAGATTGTCACATTATAAACATTTTTATGTAAAGTCGGCTTCTCTTATTGGATTATGTACAATATATATTCCTTCATTATTGTTCTCTATGGTACTGCCATTCTTACCGCATATGTATTGTCCTGGAGTAAGGGTACTTTGTAGTCTAGATGTTTGTGGAGATTTGCCCCTATTGCTGCTATGCAAAGCCATCAACTCACTACTTTAGAGCACTTTGAAGGGTTAACACTATGATTTATGTCATTGTTTGCCCTTATACTATTTTTTTGGGGTTATTTTTTACGGCGTTCCCCATATGGAATATATTACATGATAATTGTGTGGGTCATTACAGACATGGCAATTCAAAATTTATGGAGGGGATTTTTTTTTTTGCAACTTTTTTCATTGTGAAAAAATGTGTATTTTTAAAGTTTATTTTAAATAAAACTTTATTTCACTTTTATTTTTATTATTTATTAGTTCCACAAGAGGATTTTGACATGCAATCTTTTGATGGCTTCTCTAATACACTGTACTACTTATGTAGTACAGGGTATTAGACTGTCAGTAGGATACTGACAGGTACTATCAGACTGTACCTATGGCATACCCTGAGGGCAGACCTGGAAACATTGTGTTATAAATCAGATTTATTCTCTCAGAGATGAGACCTACACCAAGCAGGCATTGATCACATAATCTGTGTCATAAAGGTCTGTGATGGAAATAGCATTAATATACCACTAATATGTTTTGGCATATTTTCCCGATTTTTCTGTAGTAGTTTCTACTTTCTGTAGTAGTATATATTTTCTAGGCAATAGCATTTTAATCACTTTAAAATGAACCTGGCAACCAACTAAAACTGACATTTGGGACGGGCTTGTCAGTTGTCTGCCAATCAAGTTCTCTCAGCCAATGAGCGTCATTGGGAGTGGACTAAGAGGACTAAGAGAAACTTCCTTAAGAGCAGCTTACACCATGGAATCTTGTACATGATGGACTTACATCATGGACTTAACATGATCCTCCCAATGTCATTTTCAGTTGAATTCCAGTCTCAAAGTCTGGTTTTAAGAGCTGTGTAATGGGCAATCTTAGCAACAACCTTTTAACCTCTTATGGGCATCTTATAAATAGCCTTGCTTTTCTGCCTTCCAAGAAAAATGCAGGTCCTTCAATGCACATAGTCAGTCCAGTCTCCCTGCTACATTTGTACATAAGCATAGCCAAAGTGGATGTGATGGTCTTTGATATCTGCTCTTCACATCTACATGTGCATGTTCCCTGAGTTAAAAGGTTCCATGCTGACAGTGATTAATGCCATATTTCTAATATATGCCAGCAATATTTGGTAGGTGCAGGCTTGATAGTTGGGACCACCACTGATCTTGAGGATAAAGTTGCTGCTTTGTTCACGTGATCAAGGCTGTCCTGATGATTTAACCCACCCCAATGCCATATTAATCGTATATCCCAACAGAATATCAGTAATCATTGTTAGAATTAAACTAAATGTATAGAAAAAGTTAATAACCCTTTTTGGTTTGGCATCAATCTGATTTATAACACAATCTGAAGCTTTGCACAAACATTTCTCTATTACAATAACCCAAATAGAAAGCAAACTAAAAACCCCAATCCTAATCTCCGCAAACCACTAATACTTTACACATTTGCATACTAGAGATCAACCTCTGCATAGGTTTAAGAAGAGCTGTGGCCTCACTGTTGTACAACTACATGGGACTTAAAACTGCCAACAATTTGCAAACCACAGCTCAGTGAAGTGTATTGTGTGGTCCTGAAGGCTAACATTGACTTATAGATGTATAGAAGTTAACAGTATAAAACGTTAACATTGTATAAAATTTACAGAACTTTCATAAAATCTGCCATTATGTTTCTGGATCTCAGAGGGTAAGAGCAGGTAATACTATATAACAGACTAGGTGTAAATGCAAAATTTGCCATTCATTATCATTTTGAATTTCTCAAGCCACCCAGCTCAGAGGACTGTCGGCCAGGGGTGCACCTAGCCTTTCTTCTGCCGGAGGCAAAAACTAAAATGGCGCCCCTCCCCCCATGCCAATTTTATTTCTTAATCTAACCCCTTTGCCACAATGAAAGCGCTCATTGCCCATGGCCCTTCTGCTGCCCCCTCTTGCACCTGCCTGGAGCTGCCTGAGGCGATCGCCTCACCTGGCCTCATTGGTGGTGCACCCCTGATAACACCCACCTTACTCCTAGGATCCACAGTCGTACTTACAGGACCCATTAACACCTGTCATGGCAAAAACAAAATCAATATCAAAGCATATATCTGCATAAAAAGTTGAGTAACATTGCATATATATCTTGCATTACCTGAACCGATCCAGAGTTACAGCCTGTACTATAGTCCAGAGCTGTATTTCAAATTCTGCAGCCTTCAGGACTGAAATCTCCCAGCATTGCTTTCTTGCTAATTGTCTACATAAAGCTTGCACAAGTGAGTTACATGAATTGTATAATAATCTAATGTGGAGGAAACTTGATCTGCTATTTCCAATGACAAATAGCAGAATTCTGAATGCAGCTCTGGGATATAATTCAAACTGTGACTGAAGATCAGTTGCAAAGTTACTCAATATTTAAGGCATAGTTATTCCAATCCTGTGGCTCTAGCTTCTGTAGAACTACCACTCCCAGCTTCCCCTTACAGTAGCAGTAGTTATTTCACGTCTGCTGAGCTGAGAACGTGAAGAGGCCGAAGACAATCATCATTTCCCAGTGTGTGCTCTCTCTTTTCCAGCCTAGTAGGCACGATGAGGTCACAGCACGTGATGAGAGAAGCTGCAGCCAGGTGAATGGTAGAGAAGGGAGCTGACGGCTCACTGCTTCACCATTGAACTCAACTGTCTCTGCATCCTGAGGGCATAGAGTCGGTTGAAAGAGGACATACTCCAGCTCAGGGGCAGATTGGGAATTTAAAGTGGCCCTGGAAAAAAGCAAGTGGCCCCATTTTGTAGTTGGATCCAAAATGACAGAAGGCAGGGCCAACACAGATAGGACGCTCCAGCAATACCATATTGCAGCACATTATACTACCCTAGCAGAGCCAAACACGATGCCACCCTCCAGCTGTTGTAAAACTACAACTCCCACCATGCCCTGTTTTAGGCTGATAGCTGCAGGCTGTCTGGGCCTGCTGGGAGGTGTAGTTTTTCAACAGCTGGAGGGCCGCAGGTTGAGCATCCCTGCTATAGTGCATCACAAAATCCTGCCCCAAAAATTGCCCCTCTGTAGTGGCCAACACCAGCTGCCACGTTCTGGCCTCCTACTCCAGTTGCCTCAGGATGGCAATACAGTTGAATTCAGGAATCAGGAGGGGAGTATAAGATCATTACTTACCTGGCTGGCGGCCATGAGAAGGGCTCAGGCAGCCCTCTGGGTATCGGCCCACCAGGAAGTTTCCGTGTATGGTCTATGGCCAGTCCACCGCGGGACCACTGCAGAAATCCAGAACCGCCTCGCCAGATCCAGGATGGCTGAATGGTATGATGTAGATCATATGTATGCATAGACATACAAAACTTCCTCCTTCTGTGTGTCTGAAAAGTCACAGGTTGCAGATTCTTTTGCAATCATTTTAAAGGGAGTCTGTCACCTAATCTGAGCCTTTTAGACTGCTCCGATCAGGTTATAGACTCCTTTGCCTTCATTACAATGGTACCTTTCTGTTCTGTCACTCGCCAAGATCTTAAAAAAAAATGACTTTTTAAACTTATGCTAATGAGCTTCGGCAAGTGCCCAGGGGTGGTGTTACTGCAGCAAGTGCCCAGGCCCCTTGGCGATGTGCCCAGAAAACCACACCTCTTTCACCCCTCTGGTCCACTCTTGTTTCCTATTTTTACCTCCTCCTCTCCCTGCCAGATATTGCGCCTGCGCCGCTCCACACTTGTCACGCACCTGCGCACTACTGTGCCCGTTATGGGCAGAGGTACAGGTAGTTGGACTGAGATTGTGCCGGTGGTGCAGGTGCAAGTTCTGGGAGGGAGAGGAGGAAGTAATAATAGGAAAAAAGGGCAGACCAGTGGGGTGAAAGAGGTGTGGTTTTCTGGGCACATCGCCGAGGGGCCTGGGCACTTGCTGCAGTAACGCCACCCCTGGGCACTTGGCGAAGCTCATTAGCATAAGTTTAAAAAGTCATTTTTGAAGATCTTGACTAGTGACAGAACAAACAAAGGTACCATTATAATGAGGGCAAAGGAGTCTATAACCTGATCTGAGTGGTCTAAAAGGCTCTGATTAGGTGACAGACTCCCTTTAAATGGGTCTGTCACTAGGATTTCTCATCATTTTACGATCGGTTGGGATCTGACCTCATAGAACCTGCATCGTCTTTTCTTGCACAGCAGTGCTTCTGTCCGCCTGCTAATCTCCAGAACTGCAAATGAATGGATCCGGCTGCAGTTCCCTCCACAACCAGGAAGGTTGGAGCTCCACTAGCACTGTGGCATTTCTTCTTTTGTGGGGGTCTCCGCAATCCTAGCAATCTGCCATCACTTTACAATATGGTAATGCCCCTTTTAGACATAATATTATGTTACAAGCCATAAGTGAGATAATAAACGTACTGTACACAGCTTCACGCAAAACACCATGTTACAAGAAATTATAAAATCTTATTTAAGTCACATTTAGAGGCTAAAGACAAGATAGCAACCGCATTATCCATCATTATCACTGAAATCTTACTGACAAGCAGAGGAAATGCATTTGGCAGATGACATGAGGTTAATAGCTGGTGATGACGCAGGGGCTTGTGGGATATCGTATTACTGCTTCTCCCGAGTCTATAATGAGCATTATTCTGCAGAAATGCAGTCATTGTCTAAAGATCAGTCATTTACGTGTTTACAGAAGAATACTTAGCTTTAATATGATTGATTTTGACACATTAGGATCCACGGCTTTAAACTAGTATTTTAGTATTTAGATATCTCTCAACAAGCTATTGTTTTAAGCCAAAGGTATATTTTTTCCATCTAAATGGAATTTTAAAGTACAGTTTTTTTTTCACTCTGAACAGTGAACCTCATACTAGACTGATACTTCTAGTGTCAAATACTTCTACTTCTATAGAAGTAACTTCGCAGCAGTCATCTTATTATCATTCCAGTCAGGATTACAGTGAAAGTTAACAATATTATTACAAAGCTGGAGGTAGATAATATGACATCCACCATTGACAACAGTTAATGGTCACTGCTTCCCCCTTGCATGGTGACCTCTATACATGACAAAGGCATGCCCACTACAGTTCCATAAAAGACAGCTCAGAGCTGCATCTCTGGCAACATAACCATAGTTGTGCAGAAAATTAATATACATTATATATATATATATATACACATTACCGTTCAAAGGTTTGTGGTCACCCAGACAATTTTGTGTTTTCCATGAAAACTCACACTTTTATTTATCAAATGAGTTTCAAAATGAATAGAAAATATAGTCAAGACATTGACAAGGTTAGAAATAATGATTTTTATTTGAAATAATAATTTTCTCCTTCAAACTTTGCTTTCATCAAAGAATGCTCCATTTGCAGCAATTACAGCATTGCAGACCTTTGGCATTCTGGCTGTTAATTTGCAGAGGTAATCTGGAGAAATTTCACCCCATGCTTCCAGAAGCCCCTCCCACAAGTTGGATTTGCTTGATGGGCACGTTTTACGTACCATACGGTCAAGCTGCTCCCACAACAGTTCAATGGGGTTGAGATCTGGTGACTGCGCTGGCCACTCAATTACAGATAGAATACCAGCTGCCTGCTTCTTCCCTAAATAGTTCTTGCATAATTTGGAGGTGTGCTTTGGCTCATTGTCCTGTTGTAGGAGGCAATTGGCTCCAGTCAAGCGCTGTCCACAGGGTATGGTATGGCGTTGCAAAATGGAGTGATAGCCTTCCTTATTCAAAATCTCTTTTACCTTGTACAAATCTCCCACTTTACCAGCACCAAAGCAACCCCAGACCATCACATTACCTCCACCATGCTTGACAGATGGCGTCAGGCACTCTTCCAGCATCTTTTCAGTTGTTCTGTGTCTCACAAATGTTCTTCTGTGTGATGCAAACACCTCAAACTTCGATTCGTCTGTCCATAACACTTTTTTCCAATCTTCCTCTGTCCAATGTCTGTGTTCTTTTGCCCATATTAATCTTTTCCTTTTATTAGTCTCAGATATGGCTTTTTCTTTGCCACTCTGCCCTGAAGGCCAGCATCCCGGAGTCGCCTCTTCACTGTAGACGTTGACACTGGCGTTTTGCGGGTACTATTTAATGAAGCTGCCAGTTGAGGACCTGTGAGGCGTCTATTTCTCAAACTAGACACTCTAATGTACTTGTCTTGTTGCTCAGTTGTGCAGCGGGGCCTCCCACTTCTCTTTCTACTCTGGTTAGAGCCTGTTTGTGCTGTCCTCTGAAGGGAGTAGTACACATCGTTGTAGGAAATCTTCAGTTTCTTGGCAATTTCTCGCATGGAATAGCCTTCATTTCTAAGAACAAGAATAGACTGTTAAGTTTCACATGAACATTCTCTTTTTCTGGCCATTTTGAGAGTTTAATCGAACCCACAAATGTAACTAGCTCAAAAGAAGGTAAGTTTTATGGCTTCTCTAACCAGCAAAACTGTTTTCAGTTGTGCTAACATACTTGCACAAGGGTTTTCAAGGGTTTTCTAAACATCCATAAGCCTTCTTACACAGTTAGCAAACACAATGTACCATTAGAACACTGGAGTGATGGTTGCTGGAAATGGGCCTCTATACACCTATTTAGATATTGCATTAAAAACCAGACGTTTGCAGCTAGAATAGTCATTTACTACATTAACAATGTATAGAGTGTATTTCTGATTAATTTAAAGAAGAACTCCCAACGAAAATTTTATTCCATGTCCTGCTAGAAATGTACATGATATAATCTGTAGTGAATGTCATTTTCTTACCAGTGTCTGAATTTTTGACTTATATCATCCTGAAGTTTCTTATCTGTGTCATGTGACTAGCAATTAGACCCACCAACTCACACATAGACTTATGTGTGGACAGGAAGTCTAATTCTCTATGTATTTCTATGAGACTGAAAGTGAGGCTCCCATAGGAATGAATAGAGCAGTGACTGGCTTCCTGTCCTGGGTCAGTTGGAGGTCAGGGAGTTGGTCACATGACCCAGCTACAATAAGAAGAGAGGTTTTTACTCACAGAAACAGTCACTGATAAGAAAATGACAATCACTACAGATTATATCATGCACCTTTCTAACAGGTCAGAGAATAAAAAATTTTGCGGGAGTTCTTCTTTAATGTTATCTTCATTGAAAAAAACTGTGCTTTCTTTTAAAAATAAGGAAATTTATAAGTGGCCCTAAACTTTTGAACGGTAGTGTGTATATATATATATATATATTAATATATATATAGATATATATATATATATACACACACAATCAGAAAGATAAACCGTATTAAAAAGACATTAAATTTGTGAAAAAGGAGCTACTAAACCCATAACATATGCGCATATACAAAAAAACAATCAAGGCATCTGACCTGTTCCATGTGCACTTGGCAGCTGAAGACATCTGTTTTGGTCCCATGTTCATATGTGACCACATTGCTGAGAAAAATGAAGTTTTAATATATGCAAATGAGCCTCTAAGAGCAGGGGCATTCATAGAAATCATTGGCCCCATAGCAAGAATCTGAATTGGGCTCCCTAACCCCGCCCACTACCCACCCTGACCCCACCTCCTATCCTGGCTCCTCCCCTACCACACCCCCATTTGCCAATTCCACCCATTTTGAATTTTTTTGCCTGTTTCCCACTACTTTGTATGCCATATTAAAGTACAACTTGTCCCACAGAAAATGAGCCCTCATACAGCTATGTGAACGTAAAAATACAAAAGTTCAAGGAAGATAGGAAAGAAAAATTAAAATGAAAAAAACCTCTGGTATCCTAAGGGTTAAAGGGGTTATCTAATCCCTATTATGCCCCCCTAAATGCCTGGGCACCGCATACAGATAATACTTATGCCCGGTGGGGGGTGCAACCAATAGCAGGCTGTGTCAGAAACAAGCCTCCCAAGCGTCACCCACGATGCTAGGGAGGCTCGTTCCCATCGTGGCCTGCTATGGACTGCCCCCCACGTCGCTGGATGTTTTCATCCACGCGAAGGGGGGGAAGCAGTGGCGGCCGTACGGGCATCAGGAGCGATGCGGGTGCAGGGGAGTAAGGTAAGTAAGGTGCCTGGGCATTTTGGGGGGCAATACAGTGGCTGGATAACCCCTTTAACTACTTGCTGCTGATGCTGCGTGTGCATAGCCCCTCCCTCCTTACTGAAAGGTGACTGAGTGGGGATGTGCTGCTGGGTACACTGTCCTCTAATAGCAAGCAGAGTTCACAGGAGGGGGCAAGCTGTCCTGAGTCCTCTATGAGCCTACAGTGCCCCCCCCCCAACCCCACAGGAACTCTGCTTGATGCTGTCCCCCCATCAAGAATACCTATATATTAACTTTTTAAGACTGTGCTGTGGTGTTGCTGTGGGTGGGCAGCATCCAGCTTGGCTGTGGCACACTACAGGGAGTGTTTTTTCTGTGTTCAGTGACCGGATCCGAAGCGGTTCTAAGCATAGGAACGGAAGACTAGTGGGCGGGCCACGGCCGCCTCAATGCCCCATAGTTAATTTAATTAGGTATATAAACTGGCTGAGTATGCAGAGTAGACGTGGGGGGCGGAGCCTTCCATGCGCTCCGGGCCCTCCTGTGCCAAGGGCCCCATAGCAGCTACGTGGTCTGCCTATATTGGCAGTACGCCACTGTCTAAGGAGCAACGTCACACCTAGGAGCTCTCTCTGCATCTGCCGTGCCCGCTGCACCTTGACTGATAGGACCAGGCATGATGACGCTTACATTACCTGGCCCTGTCAAAGAGCAGAGGGCGTTGCAGTTGCAGAGAGAGCAGAGCCTCTAGGTGTATTGGTAACGCCACTGTTGCTCCAAGAGGCTCATTTGCATATATTGAAACATTTTTCTCAGCAGTGCGGGCACATATGAACATGGGACCAACACAGATGTCTTCAGCTGCCAAGTGCACATGTAACAGGTCAGCCAGTGTCATAGGTACAAATCTGCTGACAGATGCCATTTAAGCATTAGTTTTTAAAGGTCTAAATCTTGATGCTGAATTTTCAGATTATTAGAAGGGGTAGATGATTACAATGTTGTAAGTATGGATGGATTCATTCAAATGTGTTATTATACATTTGCATACAGTTGCTCAGTATACATTTCAGTTTGACTGAAGAAAATAAAAGGCAAAAAAAAAAAAACATAGCCTCAATGCACGCCCACACATGGTGGGTCTGCTATGGATTTTTTCCCAGCAGAAAATCTGCAAAAGCCACCTGAAATGGGCTGGTTTTAATGTGGCGGCAATGCTGTAGAAATCACAGTGCGTTTAACCCTCGCATTGCAAACGTTGAAAGCCATGGATAAAACCTGCAGTATAAGGCCTCATGCACACAAACGTGTGCCGGCCGTGCCTGTGCTGCGGGCCGCAATGCACGGGCACTGACCGTGAGGCCACCGCATGCGGATCGTGGACCCATTTACTTGAATGGGGTCCGCGATCCGCATCCGAGGGTCCGCACCGCAAAAAAGTAGTGATTGCGCTACTTTGTTGCGGTGCGGAGGCACGGCCAGAAACACCACAGAAGCACACCGTAGTGCTTCCGTGGTGTTCCGATCCGTGCCTCCGCTCCGCATCTCCCGGATCGCGGACCCATTGAAGTGAATGGGTCCGCGATCCGTGATGCGGGCTGCACACGGCCGGTGCCCGTTTATTGTGGACCCACCGTATGCGGCCCGCAGCACGGGCACGGCCGGCACACGTTCGTGTGCATGAGGCCTAAGTTGATGTGTCGCGGATTGAAAGCCTGCAGCGAACATCAGTTTTCAGAAATCTTATCCACTTTGTTTATATTGTAAATGCTGCAGATTTTCTGCACATAATTTTACTGCGGAGAATCTGCAGCCATATCCTCGCTGAACTGCCCAGAAAAAAAAAGCATCTCTAAATACTGGATGAACCTTTTTTCTTGTGTACTGTCCTGAGTACCCACCTGCTCACTGAAGGATCTTCACATCATAAAATAAATCAGTGTTTTTCTGGTCTGTGAGTGGAATAATGTGCGAGGCCTCACCTAGCTATGCTGTGATTTTGAAAAATGTGCCTAAAAAATATAAACTCTTAGACAAGTATCTGAGTACTTTTACACTGTAGTATTGATCTGGGTTTTAGTTGCACAGTTGCATATAGTGTAATCAGTATATTTCTCAAATAACTCTAAATGAGTGATAAACCTCAGCAGCAAGTGATCCATGGGTGTAGATGGTGAACCACGTGGAAACTGTTAAAGGAAATGTGTCATTAGAAAATGATCTATTGTCTAAAGCACATTTTCATGTTAAAAAAGTTTTTAAAGAATTTTTGGTGATGCTATTTTTAATTTTCCATGTCAATATCTACATTTAAACAAAAAACATAAATCCTGCAGTTTTCACACTGGCCACTAACCCTAATAATAGGAGCCACTTCTTGGTCTGTATAGATCACTTTACTGCAGTTATATATTATTCTTATCCTGCCTGTAATGATATCACCTCTGTGTATAGATAAGGCTTCTTTCACATCAGCGGCAGCACGGATCCGGCGGATGAAGGGTGCCGCCGAATCCGTGCTGCCGCAGGTACAGTGTGGGGCCGGAGCAGCGCATACACATACACAAACATACACACACATACACACAAATACACAGACACATAAACATACACAGATACTTACCTGTTCCAGTAGCTCTGGACCTGACCACCGACGAGAAGGAGGCTGGCGCGCACAAGGGTAAGCTTACCCACAGCACCACCTGCTGGAGGGAGGGGAAATTGCAGGGAGACGGATCCGTCATGAACTCCATTGAAAGTCAATGGAGGACGGATCCGTTTACCATTGTGTCACACCAAACGGATCCGTCCCCATTGACTTGCATTGGGGGTCATTCCGGATCCGTCTTGGTGCGGATGCCCAGACCGGAGAGCAAACCGCAGCATGTTGTGGTTTGCTCTCCGATCTGGAGACTGAAGAGAACTGAACAGAATGCATTTAGGAGCATTCCGTTTTGTTCAGTTCAGTTTTGTCCCCATTGACAATGAATGGGGACAAAACTGAAGCGTTTTATTCCGGTATTGAGCCCCTATGACGGAGCTCAATACCGGATTTTTAAAACGCTAGTGTGAAAGTGGCCTAAGACAGCATCCACCATTCACAATAGGTGATTGTCAGACCTAATCTATTCTTTCCTTGTACAATGACCTCTTAACAGGTCAGTGAGCATACCCAGAAAACTCTCCCATAGAAGTTAATGAGGTTCCCTTCTGACCATTGTGTTTATGGTCCATGGGGCTGTGGTAAAGTATTTTTTTTAATGCTCTCTAAATGCAGTTAAGAACAGCTCAGGGAAAATTGACTGAATAAAATAAAAACATTTGTAATCAGAAAATTAAAACAGATTAGTAAAAAAGGATACATGCTGCTATCTGTTTTTAACTGGCAAAAAAAATAAAAAATTTCGGTGACACCTTTCCTTTAAGGCATGACCATGTTAAGGTCCATTCATGCGCCTTGTATTTGACACGGAGTAAGAAGCAGATTTCACATCAAAGTGCATGTCAAATCTTATGACAAGGCTGTTCACATGCTAACAAAAAAAGTCCTGGATGGATTTTTAGTTTCACAGCAAATTACTTCCACGGAATGATGTTTTAATATATATTCAAATGAGCCTCTAGAAGTAATGGAGGTGTTGCCATTACACCCAGATGCTCTGCTCTCTCTGCAACTGCCGCCCCCTCTGCACTTTGAATGACTGGGCCAGGCAGTATAAACGTCATCATACCTGGCTCCATCAATCAAAGCGCAGAGTGAGTGGCAGTTGCAGAGAGAGCTGAGCCTATAGGTGTAATGGTAAAGCCCCCATTGCTCTTAGAGGCTTATTTGCATATATTAAATCATTATTTTTCTTAGCAATGCGGTCACATATGAACATGGGACCAACACAGATGCCTTCAGCTGCCAAGTGTACATTTAACAGGTCAGCCAGTGTCATAGGTACAAATCTGCTGACAGATGCCCTTTAAGTTATGACGAGGCCTGCTCAGTATAAATGAAGCACATCATCCCGCCAGTGGAGTGGATATCAAGACCACCTGTCACGAACGTGCCTGCAGGTTGCAGGCGTTCGGCTAGACTTTCAAAAGTGACATAATTTGACATGTTTTCCTGAATAGAATAAAATCATCACATCCCCCCAGAAAATCTGTCCGGGAGGGCGACCTTAGGCTCCAAACAGGCCTGACACCCAGCACCCCCAGAACCACCAGCCTGTGGACTCTGAATCTGGTTGCGGATGTCAGCTACCTCCAAGCAGAGTCCCTGCAGCCATTCAGTTAGCGCAGTAATAGCATCCATGTCTGCACAAAAATTACATTAATTTTTGTTCGGCAGTTTATAATGTCACGCTCTGGTGTGGAGGGAATAGCCACACCAAGCGTAAGAGGGAAGGGAAAAGGACCAAACAAGGGAAACGGTCACCTCCTGTAGAAAACCCTGTAACTAGGCCCTGACTGACTAGTATGAACAGGTCTTAGTGGTAGAAGAGTTCATACACAGGAACCTAATAACACCTGACCCTAGAGAACCCTGCCACTAGTGACAGGGGAAGGAGTCAACCCGTTCCTCCAAAAGGACGGACAAACAGGAGACTCCAGAAGGCAAAACCACAACAGGGAAAAGTAGGATAAACACAAAAGGGAAAATGACACTTATCTTAATGCAGATATTGCAGCAACCGGATCTCCACACCACACACAACAATGTCAGCAGAAAGTATAAACCGCAAGGGATACTGGGAGAGGAAGGGATAAATAGGGGAAAGATAATCACCACACCCGCAACAGCTGAGGGGAAGGGGTGTGGTAAATAGCAACCAAACCAAGAGGAAAACATTACAAATTATGTCACTTTTGAAAGCCGAACGCCTGCAACCTGAGGCAGGCACGTTCGTGACACCACCATTGAAAATACCAGTCTTGATAAATGACCCCACTATATTTAATTCCAACATGTGAACAAATCGTCTACGGCAGGATCTTCAAACACAGAAACATATACAGTATATTATATATAGTTTGAAAAACTCAATTTATGGACCATTTACAAACTGATTACATCTAGTGCAAGGCCTAAGGTGAAGTCCATGACTTCTCTATTAAGTGTCATGAATCAACAGAGGAAGGTATCGCCGAAACGCATGATGGGGGTGTGTGGATTTCTGAGCTGTATGCTCACTATGAGCAGGTTGGACATGGAATCGTTTGCATTTATATATGTTACTGCGCATATTTTTTTAACTATTTCCTTTTGCCTGCGTCTCCATTTTACTCATTCATGGGCATTTGACAATGTTGAGACATATTTTTTATATTCTTGTTATATGACATCTATGATTGTTATATGCCCAGATTCCGTATACCATTTATTGGATGTCATTTGTCCTACAACCGCACTTTTCCTGTGGATGTGATTCATCTTTTTAACATTTTTATGTATTTTCTGTGTTAATAAAATACTATACATTATTTATATACTTGGGCTATAGCGACTCATTTGTTTTTCTACAGGTTTACATATTAAGTGTCATGGATCTGGCAGCTCTTCTGACATGTCTCTTCTGCTAAATAATTGCATTCCTCATGAAACAATAGTTCTGGAACATCATTCTACTGTTCTTCTGTTATTCCTCCGGAATAATTATGATTAAATTAAAGGGGTTCTCCGGGAATTTACAAAATGAAAATACTTAAATATTACTTTATTGTAAATATATTCCCATATACCTTTCATTATTTATAATGGCTCATTTTGTTTAGGGAGCAATCATTAGGAGAAACAAAATGGCCGCCGTCCTATTAATGCACACAAAACCTGTCCTAATCATACAGGAGGACATATTACTTCTGAGCACAGAGGTAAAGAGCTGCTCATCCTCCTCTCCTGCTTGTCATGGATTATGATCCTGAATACAGATTATAAGAACTTTAACTGAATCTCTGTGGGAATGGAGTTCATGAGGAGACATGAAGTGCAGAGATGATGGACAGGACAGACTGTGGTAATGGCAGACTACATACAAGAGCTGCTGATTATAAGCCACATCCTCACCTCCTTTCTGTACTTCATGTCTTCTCATGAACTCCATTTTTGCAGAGATTTGGCTGAAGATCATATTAAACTGTATTCAGGATCAGAGAAGAAGATAAGGCAGCTCTTTGGCTCACTTCTCTGAAATAACAAGTCCTCCTGTGTGATAAGGACAGGTTTTGTGTGTACTGATGGACGGCGGCGGCCATTTTATTTCTCCTAATGATTGCTCCCTAGACAAAACGAGCCATTATAGCTAATGAAAAGTATTTAGGAATATATTTATAATAAAGTAATATTTAGGTATTTCAATTTTCCTAATTCCCGGAGAACCCCTTTAAGGTGTTACCATTTCCCTTGCCAAAGGGATAAATCCCTATAAAGTTAGCACTGGTTGGACAGTCTCATAGTGTATTAGGACACATGTACTGTACAACTTGCAGGGGCAGATTGGCCATAGACTCACAGGAAAAGTTCCCGGTGGGGGGCCGCCTGAGCCCTCCTCATGGCCGGCCAGTAGAAGATTTTGGGGATGTATTTTGTGCTGCTGCCAGTATTTTGTGATATACTGTAGTATTTGGCTCTGTTGGGGTGATATAATATACCACAATATAGTATTGCTGGCCCTGCCTTCCATCAATTTGGACCCAACTACAAAAAGAGGCCACTTTTAGTATTTTTTTTCAAAGCCACTTTAAGTTCCCAGTCCGACCCTGATAACTGGTAACACCCAGTCAATTTATTCACAATTTTCAGGATAGCAGAGGAACTGCACAACACAGATCTATGAGAACATCTCCATGGTCTAGACACGGTAAACACTGGAGTCAACAGATGTTTTGATAGATATGCAAGTGCTTATCTTCTTACTCCTTTAGCAGAAAAAAATAGGTCTTAGTTTTACGACATAGTTGTTCTGTAATGTTTTTCAGATCTCAGAAGAAAACAACGGAAGAGTCATGGTGCTCAGTGGCGCTTTTAAAGCGGTCACCAAAACCCCTGGGCTTTTAATATGGAGAATTGAGGTAGGTGTGGACATTATATCCCAAATAGTCATTTATGAGAGTTCTCTAGAAGTATCAAGGGCTAATTTGCAAAATGAAAAAATAATCTAAATAAAAAAGTTCAAAAATTCTTAAAATACAAAAAACACTAAAATCCTACTTTCTTTTACAATGCCCTACAGAGTGCAATAATAGTGAAATATGACAGTAAAATTAAAAAAATGTGATTGCTGCATTTCTAATGACCTGTACAATAAAGTTAATGGGGTTTTCTGAGATTATTTAACTGATGATCACCCCAGCCGATCAGCTGTTTCAGAAGGCACCGGCGCTCGCAGTAGCGCTGTGGTCTTCTCTAAGCCCACCAAGCACAGTGCCGTACATTGTATAACAGCTTCCCTTGGTATCACAGCTCAGCCCCATCCACTTCAATGGGGCTGAGCTGTGCCTAGACCACGTGACCTATAAACGTGACCTATGAACATGGCCTATGCAAATCCATGAGAGTTGATGTGGGGCTACTGCAAGCGCCGTTGCCTTCTTAAAAAGGTGATCGTCGGGGGTCTCGGATATCACGAATCAGACTCCCACCAATCAGATACTGATGACCTATCCTGAGGATGGGTCATCAGTTAAATAATCTCAGTAAACCCCTTAAATGGAAATGTGTGATCAGAAAATGACCTGTTGTTTAAATCATGTTTTTATGTTTAACATATTTTAAAGAATGTTTAATAATCTTATTTTTCATTTTCCATGTCAATATCTATACTTAAAGAGAAACCATAAAATTCTGAAGTTTTCACACTGGCCGCTAAGCCTAATAATAGGTGTCACTTCTTGTTCTGTCCAGATCACTTTACTGCAGTTATCTGCTTATCTGTCATTCTAATCCTGCCTGTAATGATATCACCTCTATCACCTCATCTCTGTGTACAGATAAGACAGGATCCTCCATTCACAATAGGTGATTGTCAGACCTAATCTCTTCTTTCCTTGTACAATGGCCTCTGCACAGATCACATAGCCTAGAAAATTCTCCCATAGAAGTCAATGAGATCCCGCCCTGACCATTGTGTCTATGGTCCTTGGGGCTGCCGTAAAGTAATTTTTGACACATTTCCTTTAAAATGTCATTTTGACAAGTGCTCTCTTGGGGTTAAATCTCTGAATGAACTGTATACAGTCCCCCAGAATATCATCCACACCTTTTCAGGGCAATTGGATCACTTTAGATTCGGGTGGCATTTATTTGGCCCCTCGCTTACATAACCAACTTGACTGAATCAAATCCAAATCAAATTTCGAATGGCTACATTAATAGAGAAATAATGGCTCTTAGAATGCGAAAAATGCAAATGGGAAAATAAAAAAATCTTTGTCTGTAGGGTACAAAAAGGGGTTGATTTGGTATCTTAAATTTGTAATTTTATACCTTCAGTGCATCTTCTGGGCTGCAGAATAGATACTTAGAACAATGTTCTGTTTCAATGCATTTTATTAGCTGAGGCAGGGCTTTCTGCTCTGTGACAGATTCATGTGCCAACTTGGCGCAGGGTGACAAATGAGACGTGACACTGTGCCAGTACTACTGTGTGTACACTGCAGTCAGCAGCACAAACCTGTATGGCTTCAGAAACTGGACATTTCTTTATTAAATGATAACTTCCCATCGTATGAAGATCAATTGACACCCATTAATCTATGACACAAAGGGAATCTTTCACCACTTTTATGCTGCTAAGTCCTAACATCTCCAGCTCATGCCGATGAGTCCTGAATATTTATGAGCTCCCTGCTCTCCTCACCCACCTGCCACTGATTGAAACCTGAAATTAGTAGCAGGTGAGCAAGGAGAGGCTCATAAATATCAGGACTCTTCTGCATGCTCTGGAGCTCTTCTATATAAGATTTTATGAAAATGGCTAAAAAATGGAGTCAATTAAAGAAAGTGACCAGCATTTTGCTAAGGCGACACCATAAAACTGGTGACATATTCCCTTTAAGTGTAGAGCAGCAGACAAATCCTTTCATGAACCCGTTGCTGGCGATCAATGGTCAAATGGATTTCACAGAGATGCCAACGAGTCTATCATATTTCCATATTGGAGAGTTTTTGGTGGATGACTATCTTGGATGACTTCCCCATAAAAACTTGACCAAACATGCATGGTTATTTGAGAGGGGATAGAGAGGTAGTCCACTAACAGATACTCGCTTGAACAAAATATCAAGCTTATTTAAGTTTAGCAAGTCTGATCTTTCTTGACCTAATTGAGTGGACAGGATAGTCTCCATTTCCATTGGCTGATCCCTCCAAAATTGGTGAGTTGGGCCAACTTTAATCCAATGTGTAGAGCCCATTGGCACACAGGAAGGATTTTAGGGATCGCTGTTCTAGAGCATCTTACAGGGAAAAGTTGTGTTACAGACAAGATCTATCCACTGATGTCTATCCACATGTCTGATCTTGCTTTGCCTAATTCGGTGGAGAAGTTAGTCCCCATACCCTTTGACCGTTCCCTCCAAAATTGGTGAGATGGGCCAACTTTAATCCAATATGTAGAGCCAACATACACACAGGAAGGATTCTGGTGATCACTGTTCTACAGTAGAGCATCTTACAGGAGAAGTCGTGTTACAGACAAGATCTATCCACTCAGCTTCCTTAATTTTATTCTGAAAATATCTAACAATGTTTATACTTATGATAATTATACATTTTTCACAAACAGACCAGAACTACATGTTGTCTGAAGGCTAAGAAAGAGTAGGTCATAAATCACACTGGAAGCTGTATACATCTTAAAGGAGTTTTCCAGGATTTTGCAAGTGGTGGCATATTCTCAGGACTGGTGGAGGTCCGACACTCTGCACTCCTGCTGTTGACCTGTTCTGCAGTAGCTCAGGCTCTAGAAGTCAGCGCCAAAACTCAGCTCAGTCTATTGTGTGGTGGATGGTTCCGATTACTGCAGAGCTGCTCCCATTGAAGTGAATGTGAGCAGTGATGTATTTACCATCTCTGTCCACTACAAAGTGGACAAAGTTGCGTGGACTTCCAGTGCTGGAGCTACTCTGAAACACCTGATTAGCTGGAGTGCAGAGGTCGGATCTCTAACAATCAAATATTAATGCCTTATCCTGAGGGTAGGCCATCTGCTGCAAGCCCAGGAGGAGCGGAGGATGGGAGTTGTAGTGGCTCTGGCAACAACAGTTGTTCCCACAAATGGAAGTGGCAGTCCTCACACCAATGCTTCCTAGGGCGGGCACTGACAGGGGGCGCAACCTTCCTTCCATCAGCGTACACCCTGATATTGGGGTGCCCTTGATGTTTGGAAGAGTGCAAAGGCAGAAGATTAGGTGCTGGTAACAGCATGTACCTCTTAATAACTGTGGTGCATCTCATTCAATGCCATAGAGGTAGACCATGTGGCCACTTGGAGGACCTTCAAAAGGTGATCCAGTTCTAGTTATTCTCATCTTGTTTGCTACTGGTTGACGAGAAACTGAGAATTTTAAGGGAGTAGAGGGGGAAAATATTGTGTGGAGGGACCCCCCACTCTTCTATGTATGCCACATCAGTAATAAGCAATAAGAAATTGAATCGTAACATAGTCTAGCGCTTAGCTTTACTAAAATGTATAGAGACCTTTAAAGGGGTATTCCATTTATATTAGGTTATCTCCCCCTATCCACAGGATAGGTGATAACTATTAGATTGGTGGGGGTCCTACCGCTTGAACGCCCACTGATCATAAGAATGAGGGCCCTAAACCCTGCACAAATTAATAACTTGGTGCAATGAGGACTTCACTATTGTTCTTGTTGCACCCAAGCTTCGTTCCTTTCTCTGGTCAGCTCCTCCTTCACCGCTTTGCCACCGCCTGGTCCTGTGAATCATAGCAGCTAGGAAGGGGCTAGCCAAAGAAAGGAGCTGAGCTTGGGTGCAACAATAGGAAAGGTGCTGTCATTGAACCAAAGGGCCTAATTTGCATATTAGGAAAAAGTATCATAACTCGGGAACGGCGCCTTGAATCAACAAAAGAAAAACAGCGTTTTAATCAGGTGAACCCAAGCTATGTGTCTATGATAACGGTGGGATAGAGAAGTTGCTGGTCACAGATTCGCTTTAAATATGCTGTACATGTCACAACAATAGTGCAAATGTGAGATCTTGGTTTTATTTAATTCAATGTTCACTCTTTTTCTGCTTCTTTAGAAAATGGATCTCATGCTGGTGCCACAGAAAGCGCATGGAAACTTTTATGAAGGAGACTGTTACCTCCTGCTGTCTGTAAGTGTCTCAGTAATAGGGACATCCTGCCTATAAACTCGGCCTTGTCCTTCATCAGACACACATTACACAATATGCTGAGTAGCTAAAGGAAGTAAAAACAATATAATCAATAGGTAAACAGAAAAGGAATAGGATGTCAGTATGAACAACTGGCGAGCCTGAAGGTAAGCAAACAGAAGATGCTGCCAGCAAAGCTTTTACCCCGGGCACAAAATCCCGTAAATGCAAGGCTGAAACTGAATCCTCTGAGCTTTCTTCTACTCCGACGTCCTGTCTACCTACTTACAAAATGATTCATGAATAATGAATAATGTGAACTCTGAGGCCACATGTGGAACTGTCATTGATTGTTCTTCTTCTTCAAATTCCAGACAAGGAAATCTGGCAGCTCCTTGTTCTATGATATCCACTACTGGATTGGAAAGGACTCGTCTCAAGATGAGCAGGGCTCAGCAGCCATATATACCATTCAACTGGATGATTTTTTGGGTGGTAGCCCGGTCCAGCATCGGGAGGTCCAAGGACATGAGTCAGAATCATTCAAGGGATACTTTAAGCAGGGGATCATGTGAGTATTGGCGGAAGTGGACATTGATTCTTGGCCGAATGTTGGTTAAATTCTTTGTTAGCAACAAGTAACTTTAGTTACTTATATTAGTTTGTTCCATTTGAATAATATTTTCTTTCTATCGTTTGTATTGTATATATACTATGTCATTACTTGACTCTATGATAATAATATTATCATAGATAATAATATTTTCTTTCTATCGTTTGTATTGTATATATACTATGTCATTACTTGACTCTATGATGTGCCATTCCTTTATTATTCCTGCTAGAAGTTATGAATTGCTAGCAGTTTGAAATGAAGATCCAGATGGATGTTAACAGTTGGAGGCGTGTCCCTTCACAATTTGACATTATCCAATCAGTGACGCCAGTGTCAAACTGTGCAGGAACACCCCCCCATCTGGTAACACCCATCTAGACCTTCATTGCAAACTGCTAGTAATTCATTCATAACTTCTAACAGGAATAATAAATGAATGGCACAACATAGAGCCATAAGAATAGATGCTCCAGAATTGTTACTACAAGGGGAATTACAAACATAGTTTGTAAGGCTGGAAAAAGACATATTTCCATCCAGTTCGGCCTGTTATCCTGCAAGTTGATCCAGAGGAAGGCAAAAAACCCTGTGCGGTAGAAGCCAATTTTCCTCATTTTAGGGGAAAAAATTCCTTCCCGACTACAATCAGGCAATCAGAATAACTCCCTGGATCAACGACCCATCTCTAGTAACTATAACCTGTAATATTATTACACTCCAGAAATACATCCAGGCCACTCTTTAAAGGGTTTCTGTCACCAGATCTGGGCATATTAAACAGGATGACATTTGCAATGTGCAAATGTCACCTGATGCCCAATCTGGTATTCATTTTTATATTGGTGCCCCCGTTTTTGATAAAAAAAGCACTTTTATTTTATGCTAATTAGGCTTACTAGGTGCAAGGGGCGGTTACCCTGCACCTAGTAAGCGCCGTTTGCCCACCTCTGGTTATGCCTCCCTTGTGTTGATTGACAGGGCCAGGCAGCTTGCTCGATCTTCTGCCGGCCCTGTCCTCGCTTCAAATCCCGCGCCTGCGCCGTGTGGAATAAAATCGGCGCAGGCGCAGTGAGTGGCGCTGGCCGCCGGGCTCCCGGCTACCTCACTGCGCCTGCGCCGATGACGTCAGAGTACACCCGGAAGAGAGCCGACATCAGCCGGGTGTACTCTGACGCAGTGAGGTAACCGGGAGGCCAGCGCCACTCACTGCGCCTGCGCCGATTTTATTCCGCACGGCGCAGGCGCGGGATTTGAAGCGAGGACAGGGCCGGCAGAAGATCGAGCAAGCTGCCTGGCCCTGTCAATCAACACAAGGGAGGCGTAACAAGAGGTGGGCAAACGGCGCTTACTAGGTGCAGGGTAACCGCCCCTTGCACCTAGTAAGCCTAATTAGCATAAAATAAAAGTGCTTTTTTATAAAAAACGGGGGCACCAATATAAAAATGAATACCAGATTGGGCATCAGGTGACATTTGCACATTGCAAATGTCATCCTGTTTAATATGCCCTGATCTGGTGACAGAAACCCTTCTTTTAGAGTGAATTCACCATCACCACCTCCTCAGGCAGAGTTCCATAGTCTCACTGCTCTTACCGTAAAGAATTCTAGTTACTAAAACAATGTCAGGAGAGGTGACAGGCCCTCCTTAAGCAGAAAATTAAAGACACTGACATCCCTGTGATATGCTATCATTTTGTGATCAGTGTGGATCAAATTGCCAGGACCTCCATGGATCATAAGAATAAAGAAGCCACAACAAAGTCACCAAAGGGTTATCCTATGAGAGTGAAAGAATCAAACAATCTTCTGCTTGCTTAAAATTATAATCTATTACTTAACCTATTGCTATATCCCAATTAAAGGATCCAAATATATACATTTTACCACAGTAGCATCTGTGTGTTTGGTTAAGAAGCAGTTTTAGGGAATGTTCCTACAGAAGCCTTTTTGGAAAACCACGTTTGTGGTCATGCAGCTATGAGCTGTGATTATACTTTTTAGATGAGGTTTTCTGTGCTGCAGTGTACCCCATTTATATGGTTTTTACTTTGATCATCCACACCACAACTACAGTATCACATATAAAATCCATATAACAAATATTTAAGTCTGTGGTGCAGTTTGTGATGTAGTTTTTGAACCAGGAAAGAGGAAAGAGACATATATAGTCCTTGTCACATGAGGCAATCAAGTGCCAGTATCTCCCAGGACTGAACTGCAATTAGCTCTTGTTAACTTCTTCCTCCCCATCATAGAAAATAATCCCACACAAAGACATAGACACAAAGACATAACACCCCCCCCCCTTCCCAATTTCCTTCTCGACTGTCTAAAGAGAGATGCAGCCATGTATTTCTATGAATTTAGACATAGGGTTGAATCAATGAATGGTGTCTAGAGTGCTTCACATGCTTCTATATATGAGACCACTACATCAGTGCTGAGGGGACGGAGGAGAGAAGTTACTGAGCATGTTCATCAACCACTGAATGCAGAAGGTGGACCAGAAGGATAAACAGCAGGGGGCGTTACCAGAGAGGAAAATATAATACACATACAAAAAAACCTGAACAATATTTTTATTGTACAATATATTTGGAAAGTCTTATGTTGCGGCCTTGTTGCAATTTTTTTTAAAAAATCCACTTTCCCCCTATCATTCTGCACTCAATACCCCATAATTAGAAAGTGAAAACAGAATGTTCAAATCTTTGCTGTCAGGTCCGATGGGGACCATCACTGTACAGCCATCTCCATAGATGTTCGATAGGGTTCAAGTCAGGGCTCCATTAGCCATTCCTGTCCTGTCTTGGCTGTGTGCTTAGGGTAATTGTCTTGTTGGAAGTTGGATCTTCGGCGCAGTCTGAGATCCAGAGAACTATGGATCAGATTTTCATTAAGAATATCTCTGTACTTTGCTCCATTCAGCTTCTCCTTAACCCTAACCATTTCTTTGTCCCAGCCGTTAAAAAAACACCCCCCACAGCATGATGCTGCCACCACTACGTTTCACCGTAGGGAAGGTATTGGGCAGGTGGTGAGCAGTGCCTGAATTTCTCCAAACATGCTGCTTAAAATTGAGGCCAAAAAGTTTGATCTTGGTTTCATCAGATCAGAGAATCTTCTTTCTCGCAGTCTGAGAGTCCTTTATGTGCTTTTTTGAAAACTGTAGGTGGGCTTTCATGTGTCTTTTACTGGAGAGAGGCTTCTTCCTGGTCACTTTGCCATAAAGCTTAGATTGGTGGAGTGTTGCAGTGATGGTTGACCTTCTGGAAATGTCTCCTATCTGCACATAAGATCTTTGGAGCTCAGACAGAGTGATCATTGGGTCCTTGGTCACCTCTCTTACCAAGGCTCTTCTCCCCTGATTACTTAGTTTGGTGGGGCAGTCAGCTCTAGGAAGAGTTCTGTTTTTTCCAAACTTCTTCCATTTATGAATTATGCAGGACTCTGTGCACTTGGAAACTTTCAGTGCAGCAGATATTTTTTGTAGCCTTCCCCAGAGCTGTCTCCACAGTCCTTTCTCTGAGCTTTGAGACTTTATGTAGACAAGGGGTGTCTTTCCAATTAAACATCTCAAAGATGATCAAGAAAAATGGAAGGCCCTCAGAGCTAAATTGTAAGTGTTTTAAATGTGTAGATTTCAAGCATAGGGTCTGAATACATTTAAATGTATGCAAAATTTTAGTTTTTCCCTTTTTTAAAAAAAAATTGGAAAATTGTCTAAAATCGTGTTCTTACTTTCTCATTATGGGATATTGAGTGCAGATTGATGGGGGGGAAACTTTTTTTTTTTTTAGCACAAGGCTGCAATATAACAAAATGTGAAAAAATTACATTACATCACTAACTATAGTTTGGAGTTTCTTCTTCTTCCTGTACTTTTTACCATTTACTGTAATGTCCACGTATGTATTTTACGTATTTATATCTCGTTTAGCTATAAGAAAGGAGGAGTAGCATCTGGGATGAAACATGTAGACACCAACACATATGACGTCAAGAGGCTGCTTCATGTTAAAGGGAAAAGAAATGTCACTGCTACTGAGGTAAATATCTAGAAGGTAGGAGCAGAATCCTACAGTAGTTTACTGAAATAATACAATATATTTCATAGATGTTACAATGGCAGAAGTAATGGAGAAATGTGAATAAAGTGCTGGACCTTGCTGCCCTTTCAGGATATTTAATTCAATTTTCTGGCACAAATCAAGACAGAAATCTACGGCAGTTCCGAGGTGCCATACATTTCAGTCTAGGAACGAGGCATGAACCTCGTCATATATTAGGCACATCCTTCAGCAGCGCAAGGGATATCAAGACTTGATAAATCTCTCCATGTAATGTATTCCTCAATATAATGTGAAATGTATCTAATTAATATCTTGAAATGTATGTTCTGTCAGGCCTGTTTCACATATACGGTGAACAGATCCGGCCAGGAACAGCCTGCCGTATCCGTGAATACCGGGTGCTACCGTGCGCTGCCAAGATACCATCCGGCCCCATTTACTATACTGGGGACGGGGGAGATCTCCCCGCACCCTGGCAAATATGCAGGCCTTAGACCTGCAATATTTAATCTCCACATCTGTAACATCTGGAAATCTACTCTTTACAAAGGTGGAGCTGAGCTGGAGCAGTTTTAACCTTGGTGATGTATTTCTACTGGACCTCGGTAAAGTGATCATTCAGTGGAATGGACCTGACAGCAACAAGGCAGAGAGAATGAAGGTATTTGACATGGCTACATAGAAGAAAGAAAAACGTATGAATTAGGTCTATTGAGGGTCACCAACCATCTGTAAATTTTGGGACAGGCTGTAAAAATAAGGTACTTTTTTCCAGTGTCTATGGAAAAATGGAAGGCTCTGTCATTTTTATTTTAGAGGCTGGAGAATCATTATGCTGTGAATGTGCGAATGAGCTTTCAGTATTCTTTCATGTAGACATGTATCATTTACAGTATCTTTATGATTAATTATGGTTTTCCAATAAATCCATAAAATATTAGTTGCTGTATGTGATATTTGTTTAGTTGTCTAAACAAAAAGAATAATCAGGTTGGTGACCCTTGGTTTCATCTTCCTCCAAGGCAAGGGAATCACAGGCGGGCTGTGTTTAGAGTTTATGCTGTATGTACATATGGGTCATATACTGGCTTTACTTTTCTCCTCATCTGACTGCTCTGATGTCTCCTTATAACTTACTTTTGTATGTACATATGGGTCATATACTGACTTTACCTTTCTCCTCATGACTGCTCTGATGTCTCCTTATCACTTACTTTTGTATGTACATATGGGTCATATACTGACTTTACCTTTCTCCTCATCTGACTGCTCTGATGTCTCCTTATCACTTACTTTTGTTAACTGCAGCACCAAATCAAGGGATTTAACTCTTAGACTGTCTTCCTGAAGAGATAACTGTTAAATTAGCCATAGGTAAGCAGTATGAAAGTTAACTCCCCTGACTTGGAGCTACAATAAACAAAAGTTATTAGATATAGTTATTAAAGATATGAGAGGTAAGTGAAAGAATCAACATGCAGTATTAGTTTTCTCTGTAAAGTGTAGCCCTCCTTCCTGACACCATAGGCACGTGCCTATCTTGTAAATACTGCCCTGACCATAGGCAAGGGAAAATGTTCTGATGTGAGAAAGTTAAAGCAGCATTAGGACCCTGGTTTATATTAACCATGACCAGGGTCAGACACAGAGAGCCCATATGCATTTTATGATGTTCACATATTTGCATACTCGCTCCCCCCCCACCTCATTATCCAGAATGCATAGCATTCAGTTAATAAAACTTATCAGAAACTTGCCAGCAATCGACACTCCTACACTTATGAGTACACTTGGAAAATAATTCAAAAATTTGCCCAAAGAGAAAATGTACAAAAAGTTATGCTACATTAGTAAGTGCCATGGGTTATTATGAAGGGGCCATAAATTATTATCATTATGAGGACTGAAAGCACAGAAAAAAATCTAGTAAATAAATATATAAACATCTGACGTGTATCCCATTTCCAGAATTTAAAGACACTGCTAATGCTCAATGAATTATTGCCTATCCCATAAGTCATTCTGAGAGCATTTGGTGATAGCACAGCATGAACTGAACGGATACTAATATGATTATTTGTATATATTGACATAAGGGAATGTTATTAGCCAAAGACATACGTGATCGGGAAAGAGGAGGCAGGATGGAGATCGGCATCATTGAAGGAGATAATGAACAAGCATCACCAGAGTTAATGAAACTTCTTATAAATACCCTTGGAGAGAGAACCCAAAAAATTGGTCCAGGGAGCGCTGATGAAGTTGCTGACCAAACACAAAAAGCTAACATCATGTTATACCAGTAAGTGATTATGCTACACCATTAATATGTATGCCTACAATATACATTTCATTATCTCTCTACAAAAAAAAAATCTTACAAACTGCAAAAATATTCCAATTTTTTATTGCCTGTTATTCAGTCTCCAGGGGAAATCCTCCCGTCTCTAGGGGCCTTTTTTTGCACTGTTTTTGCTTGTGTGTGATCATCAAAAATGTATTTCTCCCTATGCAAGAACTTTTACAATTTAGAGTTACAATTTTAATATTATCTATATTATACAGTTGATACAATATGAAAAGAATATGTCCAATTTATACTTGTGTCTTCATGCTAGTGTTTCAGATGCTGGTGGGCAAATGGAGGTGACAGAGGTGGCAGCACGTCCATTAGTTCAAGAAATGCTGAATCACCAGGTAATGACAGATTCAAGATGGATGGTTCATTCTGTATTGCTGAAATTTCATGTCTTGTATCATGAATTTATGGTAAAATTGATTGAAGTGTAGTTTTCAGTATCAATGATACGCAGAAATTGATAGTAGTTATGAATACACAAAGGTTTGTAACAAAGAAAGTGGTAACTTCCTCACCTTTCCTTGCTTGTAGATTTCAGAAACCTATTTAGTCACTAAAAATTATGTATGTGTTAGGAAGTACTAGTCACAATCTGGACCACAGCCAGTGAAGCCAAAAACTGCTACCAGCTTTTCAAAACCACTCTGGATAATATGAAACTAAGACTATCCCTAACAGTGGCGTACATAGAGAAGTAAGGGCCCCATATCAAACCAGGCTCCCCACACAGGACAGAAGAGTTTCCGCCTAAACCCTTTTCAATGACCCTTGGGCCATTTTTCCACTGTCTCATTTGCTAAAAGTTGTTCCTTTAGAGAGTAGAGTCCTGACCAGGTTTTCACCTCCAGTAGAAGAGGAGATAATCTCAACTAAGACTGGGCCCCCTCTTCCCCTGGGCTCCATAGCAGTCGCATGGTCTGCCGCTAAGGTAGTTACGCCTCTGATCCCTACATATTCACCAGAGCCTACTGCAAGGCAGGATGGACTTGGCTGCTAGGGACCCGGGATATATTTGTGGAGTTGATATAAGAACACTAGTGCAAGTACACAAGGAGCAGACCTTCTAGAATGACCATGGAGGTACAAAAAGAAGTAAACAAGCAGGGTCCAAACCAGAAAAATGTATACATGATCAATGCAGTACAGAAATGGTTAATCTACAGGAAAGCCAAGGTCTGTTACCAGGAGGGTCAGAATCAACAGGGACAGCAGACAAAAAACTCAGAAGTCAGATAACCAGAAATGTCAGAATAAATTCTCCACTTACAACACAATTCTCCACTTTGATGCTAAGAAAAGCCACTTACCCAGTGCAGTTATACAGAGAAAACATTTATAAGAGCTATGAAGAGGGAGGTCGTGTATACTGTAATGTACTAGGTGTGGACCTACTGTGTCACTGAACATATTTCACTTACATCACTCTTAAGGTTGTTGTCTAAGTGTCCCCCTGGTCTTCACCCTTAACCATTCACGGTACAGGGATCTACTGCAGGGGAACCACCAGTAACTACCTCTTGAAGTAGTCTCTATAGATGGGTCAAGAGACACTGGTGCATTGCACCAAGAGAACAAACAAGAGAGTGGGAAAAGTACAAGCCAAAGCTGGAACAGGCATAGGTTGTTCAATCCAGTAAATAAGCAAAAGGCCAGGGCAAGTAGCACAGAGTCAATATGGAAGTCGGGCAGGAGTCTTACCAGGCACCAAAGAATTAATCTGGTAAAGTGACAGAGGTTGGGAATTGCAGATTAGGACAACACAACAGCCCACCTTCACAGAAGTAGACAAGCTAAGGTCTTATCATTCAAGCAACTTCCTATAGGAGAAGATGCCTTAAACAACCCAGGGAAGGCCAATATTGCCTGAGGAGCAGTTAGACCACGTGTGCTGGCCTTTTAAGAGCTGTAAAGAGTGCTCTCTGGCTGAGGATGCTGGAAAAGAGCAGAGAGATGTTGGAGACCATGCCAGGAAGCCACTGGCAAATCAGCACTTTAGGAGGGGCGGCATTCTGGCAGTCATGCCCACAGGCAAGGCCACTGACATTACATATATATTTGTTACTAATTGAGTGTGAATAATTTCCAAATTCATTTTTCAGGACTGTTACATCTTGGATCAGGGCGGAACCAAAATTTATATCTGGAAAGGAAAAGGGGCCACAAAGGCAGAAAAGCAAACTGCAATGTCTAGAGCTTTGGTAAGCACATTCCCATGTCAGTGTAAAATATTCATGTATCTTTGACTTTTGTCTTAATGCTCTTCTTTATTCTATAGTCAAGCATAAAAAGTACTTTAAAAGCTTTAGACCAATGTACTAAATATCTAAAATCATGCTAATTGCTCTGGTATTGCATTTAACAGGAGTTCATTAAGATGAAATCTTACCCGCACAGTACCAATGTGGAAACTGTTAACGATGGGGCAGAGTCTGCCATGTTTAAACAACTCTTCCAGAAATGGTCTGTCAAAGATCAGTCTGTGGGAATGGGAAAGAGTTACAGTGCCAATAAGATTGGTGAGTATAAAAATATAAAAAATTCAAATCACCCCACTTTCCCAATTTTACATATAAAAATATATACCGTATAAAAATAAACATAACAGGTATTGCCACGTCCAAAAATGTCTGAACTATTAAAATATTTTTACAGCGAGGTCAATGCCGTAACTGAAAAAAAAAAAAAAAACACTATACATTCTCTATATATGGCAGTAAAATTTTTGTACTGCTTCACCTGCTGGATCCAAATATATAAATAAATAAATAAATAAATAAATAAAACTGTAGCACCCTTGGCATTGGACCTCCAGTGCCTGCTACAGACCTGCTGTTTAGTCTGATTCTAGAGTCAAGTGTTACTTCGCTCTGAGCTCCCTAATCTTGGTAACTTACCAACAGTAAAAGAGGGTGCAGGGAGCTGGCAAGCATCGATGCAGGACCAGACTACACACAGGTTTGTCTGTAGTAACACTGGTGACACTTAAATTTACATAGGAGCTCTATACACAAAATGGTAGATTTTTTTTCAGATGCATTAGAATAATAAACAATGGTTAAAGGGGTTGTCTCATCTTGCCTAATGGGGGCATATCGCTAGGATATGCCCCCATTGTCTTATAGGTGCGGGTCCCACCGTTGGGACCCGCACCTATATCGAGAACGGGGCCCCGCAAGGTGGTGGCTGGAGGACTCCGGTCCGGCCACCACCAAGCCGGCTCCCATAGAAATGAATGGGAGCGCACCGCGCTTGCGCGGCCACCGCTCCTATTCATTTCTATGGAGCCGACGGAAATAGCCGAGCCAGCGCTCGGCTATCTTCGCCGGCCACATTGAAAATGAATGGAGGCGGCTGCGCATGCGCAGTGCGCCCCCGTTCGCTTTCGGGGCCCCGTTCTCGATATAGGTGCGGGTCCCAGCGGTGGGACCCGCACCTATAAGACAATGGGGGCATATCCTAGCGATATGCCCCCATTAGGCAAGATGAGACAACCCCTTTAAATGGTTAAAAAAGTGTACATAACCATTCATTTCAAAATTCTCTGTGAGATGGGAGGTTTTTAAAACTCCCAAGAAGATGAGTCTGTTTATTAACTCCTATACTTCAGTGAAAACTTTGGAAACTTGAAGATCTAAAGCCTTAATAGAGTTTAGGATTAAGTTGCTGCATAAACTTCTACAAACCTTTCTAGTTCCCTATGTCTGATTTACAACTAATTGAAATGAGCATATGCTGAAGCTAATGTCAATGTGTATTACAGCTAAAGTCAGCCAAGAAAAATTTGATGCCTCTTTACTCCATGCAAATCCAGCTGTGGCTGCCCAGGAGCGCATGGTGGATGATGGAAATGGCAGTGTTGAGGTAACAGACTAATTTTTTTTCTGATTTTGAATCTCCCCATATACAAGTGCATCTCGATAAATTAGAATATCATCAAAAAGTTGTTTCTTTTTCAATAATTCAGTTTAAAAAGTGAAACACATACACTCACCAGCCACTTTATTAGGTACACCTGTCCAACTGCTCGTTAACACTTAATTTCTAATCAGCCAATCACATGGTGGCAACTCAGTGCATTTAGGCATGTAGACATGGTCAAGACAATCTCCTGCAGTTCAAACCGAGCATCAGTATGGGGAAGAAAGGTGATTTGAGTGCCTTTGAACGTGGCATGGTTGTTGGTGCCAGAAGGGCTGGTCTGAGTATTTCAGAAACTGCTGATCTACTGGGATTTTCACGCACAACCATCTCTAGGGTTTACAGAGAATGGTCCGAAAAAGAAAAAACATCCAGTGAGCGGCAGTTCTGTGGGCGGAAATGCCTTGTTGATGCCAGAGGTCAGAGGAGAATGGGCAGACTGGTTCGAGCTGATAGAAAGGCAACAGTGACTCAAATTGCCACCCGTTACAACCAAGGTAGGCAGAAGAGCATCTCTGAACGCACAGTACGTCGAACTTTGAGGCAGATGGGCTACAGTAGCAGAAGACCACACCGGGTGCCACTCCTTTCAGCTAAGAACAGGAAACTAAGGCTACAATTTGCACAAGCTCATCGAAATTGGACAGTAGAAGATTGGAAAAACGTTGCCTGGTCTGATGAGTCTCGATTTCTGCTGCGAAATTCGGATGGTAGGGTCAGAATTTGGCGTCAACAACATGAAAGCATGGATCCATCCTGCCTTGTATCAACGGTTCAAGCTGGTGGTGGTGGTGTCATGGTGTGGGGAATATTTTCTTGGCACTCTTTGGGCCCCTTGGTACCAATTGAGCATCGTTGCAACGCCACAGCCTACCTGAGTATTGTTGCTGACCATGTCCATCCCTTTATGACCACAATGTACCCAACATCTGATGGCTACTTTCAGCAGGATAATGCGCCATGTCATAAAGCTGGAATCATCTCAGACTGGTTTCTTGAACATGACAATGAGTTCACTGTACTCAAATGGCCTCCACAGTCACCAGATCTCAATCCAATAGAGCATCTTTGGGATGTGGTGGAACGGGAGATTCGCATCATGGATGTGCAGCCGACAAATCTGCGGCAACTGTGTGATGCCATCATGTCAATATGGACCAAAATCTCTGAGGAATGCTTCCAGCACCTTGTTGAATCTATGCCACGAAGAATTGAGGCAGTTCTGAAGGCAAAAGGGGGTCCAACCCGTTACTAGCATGGTGTACCTAATAAAGTGGCCGGTGAGTGTATATTATATAGAGTGATTACAAACAGAGTGAACTTCTTCAAGTGTTAATGTTTTCAAGTATGTTAATGTTGATGATTATGGCTTACAGCCAAGGAAAACCCAAAAGTCATTATCTCAGAAAATTAGAATAATTAACCCAAAAGTGCAGCCGTCTACCAGGAAATTTTAGAGCACTTCATGCTTCCCTCTGCCGACAAGCTTTTTGGAGATGGAATTTTTATTTTCCCGCAGGACTTGGCACCTGTCCACACTGCCAAAAGTACCAATACCTGGTTTAATAACCACAGTATCACTGTGCTTGATTGGCCAGCAAACTCACCTGACATTAACCCCATAGAGAATCTATGGGGTATTGTCAAGAGGAAGATGAGAGACACCAGACCCAACAATGCAGATGAGCTGAAGGCTGCTATCAAAGCAACCTGGGCTTCCATAACACCTCTGCAGTGCCACAGGCTGATCGCCTCCATGCCACGCCACATTGATGCAGTTATTCATGCAAAAGGAGCCTCAACTAAGTATTGACTGCATTTACTGTACATACTTTTCATTTGGCCAACATTTCTGTGTTTAAAAAAAAATGACGGTTGGTCCAATATAATATTCTAATTTTCTGAGATAATGACTTTTGGGTTTTCCTTGGCTGCAAGCCATAATCATCAACATTAACAGAAATAAACACTTGAAAAAGTTCACTCTGTAATGACTCTTTATAATATATGGGTTTCAGTTTTGTGATCAACCTTTTGATGATATTCTAATTTATTGAGATGCACTTGTATGATTGTATTCTTTCTTTTTCCTCAGCCTTCACCCACATATCTACTGAACTGGTTGCAAACCAAACAGCAAAACTAAATAACACACAAAGTTCTTGTATATTAATTACCATTGTGCTGTCCTCAATTTTAGCACCTTTTGGTTCTCATCCCAATTCTTCCTACATTAGTGGATGATAATTGATAAATGAATTAGACTTGTTATTATGTTTTCTCTTGATAAGATAGTAGATCCTTATGGCTGCAACTGGTTTTGTGCTGGCTAGACAGGAGTCCAGAGTTTAGGGTTTTCATCCTTAAAGGGGTTGTCTCACTTCACTAAGTGGCATTTATCATGTAGAGAAAGTTAATGCAAGCAACTTACTAATGTATTATGATTGTCCGTATTGCTTCCTTTGCTGGTTGGATTCATTTTTCCATCACATTATACACTGCTCATTTCCATGGTTACGACCATGGAAACGAGCAGGGTTACGACCATGGAAGAAGGGCACAGAAACCAAGAACATGGTGGCTGGAACGTGGGCACAGGAGCAGGACAAAAACATTGTCACAGCACAGAAATCAAGTCTAGAATGCAGCCAAGGGTCATCACTGGGAGAGAAGTCCAGGAACTTGGCATAGGATCAACACCAGAGTTTAGTTGGGAATAACCAGAAGTTAGGTAGGACCACAAGTACCAAAAGCAATGACTTGGAACAAACTTGAAACAAGATGGCTTGAAGCAGAGTCCACAAGAATAGCAGAAGGACAGAACAACACCAGTAACTGCTCTGTGAACCACACTGACACTCAGGCCATGAGTGCGGGAACTAGCTAGAGTTATTTGACTTACTTGCATTATGCACATTATGTATATGCAAGATAAAAATATAAAATATGACTAATATGTTAAAGTAGCCAAGACAACACCTGAAAATCTGCCAGCCTAGCTTTGGGACTTTAAAGCCTCCTCAAGTACTAATACTAAGGAGCAGTATGGTCTGCTGTCAGGCTCTGTGTACATGTCTCAGCCCTCTGCATGAGCCCTATCATGTGCTTTGTTGCAAAAACCCAGAACATAAAGGTTTGTGTTTTGTAATAGAGTTATATTATTAGCAGTAACATGGGTGTTTTCTCAGGTTTGGAGGATCGAGAATCTGGAGTTAGCACCAGTTGAGCCTGAGTGGTATGGATTTTTCTATGGAGGTGACTGTTACCTGGTGCTCTATACATACCACGTGAACAAGAAGCCACATTATATTCTCTATATATGGCAAGTAAGTGTGACACTAATACATATCCTAGAAATTGTCAAATGTTCTGCTGGTGTTTGTCAATCAGATCTTACTTTTCTTTATTTCATTTTTAAAGTATTAATATTCATTAAAAAAAATATAACTTTAAAAATATCAAGCAGACCTTTGCATTGTCTAGATTACATGATATCGACACCTTCTCTGCAGGGGCGCCATGCATCACAGGACGAGTTGGCAGCCTCCGCTTACTTGGCTGTTCAGCTTGATCAGGATTTTAATGGTGAACCTGTGCAAGTGCGAGTGTGCATGGGAAAGGAACCTCGACACTTCATGGCCATATTCAAAGGAAAACTTGTGATATTTGAGGTAAGCCTGCCAGTGTGTTCTTCACTAAGCTAGAAAATGCTCCTGGCATTTTCTTCATATCCAAGTCTGAGCCTAATAAATTCAGATCCCAAGAAGTTCCAAAGAACAAACCTATTAAATAATTCAATATGCAAGAGGATCCCAGAACTCTAGATTATGTTCTGAGGTGCTTGAATTAGGATACCAACCCTCAATATTCAAATGTGATGAAGATTAACTTTTTAATTCAATACACACAATAATCCAAAAATCAGTGGTTTATGTTTTTGGCCATACGACCTTCTTCAGTCCATATAGAGTGTTGTAGAGAGCATGTTGTGAGGCACTTGTTTGGCGCTAGTGTAGCTGTAAATGCCTCATTGTAAATTAATTCAAACCCCAAAATATATATATTCTCTAGATCCTGGACTAGTCCTCTAGATTAATTCAGACCCCAGACCAGACCCATAAATAAATTCAGACTCCAGAACGGGATTCATAAACTAATGGAGACCCTAGACCAGACCCCTACATTAATACAAACCACAGCCGAGAACACTAAATTAATTAGGGCCAAATAATAGATCCTTTCAATCAATGCACACCCCAGACCAGATTCCTAAATTCAGATCCTCTATATATTTACCCTCCTCACTCCTTAGCTTCTCTTCAACTCCAGGCACTGCACACGTGGTCCTAATGCTGGCACCACCAGGAGATTTTGTGCACCACTGCACACTATATCCTGACACTGGATAGCATCAGGACCCAGTGTGGTGACTCCCAGAGCTGAAAAAGAGACAGAGAGGAGGGTAAGTGTTATCAGCTATTATTTATTGGATTCATCAATTTAAGAAAACCGCTTAGCTGTTTAGGAGGAGGTGGTTGCCCCTATAACTCCCTCCTTAAATCCACTCCTTGTTAGACTATGTAGGCACATACCCCATTAAGAATTGAAATGGTAAAACACAGTTGTTAATTTATTCACACACTTCCAAGTAGAATAAAATAGGTCTAGCACAACAAACAGTTCTAACTTATCTTCTAACCTTTGAATTCCATGTGCAAAGTTTATTTTATTATTATTTATTATTATTAAAGCATCATTTATTCCAGTCTGTACATATGAAAAGGGTGCACATACATAATTCAAAAAGTACAATAGGTATGAACATTATATTTTACAAACTGGTACAGAAGGAGAGAGAACCCTGCCCATAAGGGCTTACAATCTACAAGAGATGGAGGAAGGATACGGTAGATAAGGGTACAACCTGCTCATATGGCAGTATCGTGGCAGCGTATAGTGGTTAGTATAGGTTGTAGGTGTTTGAATCTGTTTGCAACTGAAATAAATATTTTAGACAATTCTTCTTGGAAAGGCAGTAAGGTTTATTTTTTCGAGATAAACGACCAAGATACAGAGCAGATTGAAAATTCATTGAGACCGTGAAAAGCTGGGTGCTGAATGAAATGGTAGAATGGCCTTGGACGGTATGGTGATTAAATAGTAAATTGTAACGTCTTTCTCAAACAATAGATTATTATACCCCAGATGACGAGAGCATATCATTTACACAGCTTAAAATGTCACAGTCTACTGCAGTGCAGTCACAAAAATCACGGAAAAAAGATACAAAACATCCTGCACGATATGATGCCGATGTGCATGGCTACATTTATGAAGTCATGGAAGATAATGCACAAAAACATAATATATGGACTAAGCCCTCACTCTAATGATAAGATCTGAGACTCTCAGCCAACTTATTTTGATCAAAACACATCTGTGCCCACCTACCCGCACCAAGGTGGTCTTAGTCAGGCAGGTCCTACTCTAAACCTACCTATGCCGTATGGGCATCTATATTCAGGAGAGCAGGCCCTGCACATATAGTGTGTTGCTCCTAGTTACCTCTGTGTGCTCCAAGCAACCAATGAGAGGAGGACCTGCCTGAGACCACCTTTTGCAGGTAGGTTGGCACAGATCTGCTTTGATCAAAATATATTGGCTGAGAGTCTTAGATTTTATCATTAGAGTGAGGGCTTAGTCCATATATAATGTTTGCATCTATTGTTTTAGTGCATTATTTTCTGTGACTTTACTGCAGTGCATTCACTTTAATACCTTTCATACATTACATTCATTCACATGATGACATCAGCACATTATTATGTATAAGGGAATTTACACCTCTTTTATACTTCTCAATTCTTGATTGGGCACAAGTTCTGCTATACAATGACATCCAAACATTCATATGTATAAGAAGAGTTACGTCTATTATGACAATTTATGATTCTTAATTGGCTAAAAGTTTCCTAACTCATTCGATCATAGGAATATCTAATATAGTCTCTGTGGGACAACACTAACCCTACTTTGGGACAACACTAACCCTACCTCTACTTTCTTCCTCGTAGCTCATTTTCCCTAAAAACATCTGTTTGTCTTAAAACACAAACCTATCACTTTCACAATGGTAAATATATCGACACCCTATTCTAGAAGGATCGATGAACTGCATTAATCTGTCACTAGACACCTTACCAGTCTGAAAAATATCTTGCTTTTCCTAAAAATCAATATTAAGACAGCAGTTTCTTAACTGGTTTTGTTTTCCTTGTTCATTCAGGGTGGTACATCCAGAAAGGGAAAAGAGGAGCCTGAGCCGCCTGTGAGACTGTTCCAGATTCGCGGGACAGAACCTTCCAACACCAAAGCTGTGGAGGTTCCTGCATACGCGTCTTCCCTGAACTCCAATGATGTGTTCTTGCTCAAGACACAAGCAGAGTATTTCTTGTGGTATGGAAAGGTAAGCATGGACTAAACCAATCCTTAACTTAGGGGGCTATTCCCATTAAAATGTTCATATTTACTCATATTTTTTGAAGCGTAGATAAAGTAATGGATCCTGAATATATATCTATGGTCATACCTCAGAAGCTGGGGCGGATTGGCCATAGACCTTACAGGGAAATGTCCAGGGGACCACCCAAGCCCTGCTGTGTGGTACTGGCCAGGTACATAATGAGATCTCAGGGGTAATTAATGCTTGGAAAATCAGGTACTCAAGTACCCGGACAGCGACCACACATACCCTCCTGAATTCAACTGCTCCAGACCACATCTCACCTCTTCAGCCCCCTGCTCCATATCTTAGGCCCCATTCACACGACCGTATGTATTCCGTGTCCATATAAAAACGGAACGGAAGACATACGGAAAGTCTTCTGTAGTGTTCCGTAATTTTGCGGACCCATTGACTTTAATGGGGCTACGGACGTGTTTTGCGGCCAAGTATAGGACATGTTTCCTTTTTTTTGTGGGAGAACTTCCGTAATATACGGATGCGGAATGCACACGGTGTGCATTCCGCATTTTTTTTCCTCCTATGGAAAAATGAATGGGTCCATATGGTTCTGCATCTTATCCGCAAAAATGTGGATAAGCTACGGAAATGAACATACGGTCGTGTAGATTGTGCTGCTCTGTGTATACAGTTCTGATTGGATGGTATTTTGCACTATGTTATTGCTGACCCCCATCACCAGATTTTTT
Source organism: Rhinella marina (assembly GCA_900303285.1). Classification (NCBI taxonomy): domain Eukaryota; kingdom Metazoa; phylum Chordata; class Amphibia; order Anura; family Bufonidae; genus Rhinella; species Rhinella marina. Next base: position 183,813 of record ONZH01019202.1, read on the forward strand.
TCCAGGGCCATTTTAGGTTCCCAGTCCGCCCCAGCTCAGAAGGTATAAGCTTCTCTTCTCCCAAGCTTCCTGTGCCTAGGTGGTGAATAATGTACATACATATATTACTTGGAAGAAGATCCTCTGGTATATACAGTATACTGTACACACAAGCTCACATATCTGTATAAAACTTACATATTCAGATTCAATCTTTGTGTAACAGGGCTCAAGCGGAGATGAACGAGAAATGGCTAAGCAGTTGGCAGCCATTTTCTGTGATGGAGATGAAGAGACATTGGCAGAAGGACAGGAGACTGTGCAATTTTGGGAGATTCTAGGAGGAAAGACCCCATATGCTAATGAGAAGAGGTATCACATTATTTTAAAGTGGCACTAGGATACAGTTCTGTGCATGGTGCAAAAGCATTTCTCCCTTATTTTTGTTACTAATCAGGTCAATGACAAGGCCCATGAGGACTCTTTTTATGTACTTTTCAGTGATACCTTCTTGAAGTGTGTGTCTTTTTGATCACTTTTTATTAAAGTAACAAAAAATGGCGAATTGGCCTCTTTTTTTTTTTCAATTACGCCATATTGGATCAATATTGTTATATTTTAATAGTGTGGGCATTTATGCATTTAGCATTTTCTTTTATTGGTTAAGTATTTTTATTTTGGGGAAAGGTTTTTTTTTTTATTTTTTTAAAAATCACTCTGGGTGACTATAACTGGCAATCATTGAACACTTCAGTTTCACTATAACAATACAGTGTTGCCATCTAGTGGCTTGTATTGGTATATTTCACTAATAGCTGCCGAAGCTTGCTTGAGGCTTCGGGCTATTCCCTGATCTCAGCCTTATGGCTGATCACAAACATGTGCTGAGGGTCTCTGCTGTTTGAAACAGCAGAAACCCAGTGGCTATGGCACTCACTGCATGTGCAAGCGGGTGCCATGTTTTTCGTCTTTCGCCGTACATATACGGCAGAGGTCACAAAGGTGTTAAAGGGGTATTCTGGTTTCTATTTTTTTTAAATTATTTATTTTCAAATATACATGTATTTTCATTTTTACTTACAAACCAGTTAATAAGGTTGTTGACCCCTATCTGCACAGCAGAATGGTATAGCCCATGTATCTAACTGAAACGTGGCATCTGTCATGTGACACCCCACTGATGTTAGATGTGCTTTTACACTGACAGACATGACAGGCTCGATGGTCACATGACTGACGCCATGATTAGTTCTACGGATGCATTTTACAGGACTAAAATGGGCTGTGCCTTTTTTTCTTTAGAGCGAGAGGGTTTTGTGTGGATATAGTAAAGGTATACATGTATATTAGAAAAATGTATAACTGCTAGAGATGAGCGAACGTGCTCGAAACGAGCACTGTACCGCTCGGCTCCCCTGCGCTCGCATGGGCGCAGGCAGCCGCTTCCATCCTCCTCAGCACGTGCACGTTCGCTCATCTCTAATAGCTGCCTATTATCTAAACAAATAAATGTGATCATTAAAACTGGGATACCTCTTTTAAAACATCACGTGATCTTGTCATCTAAATTCATTTTCTGTATGATGTTCCTTTCAGGCTTCAGGAAGTAGTAGCAGATGTCCATCCTCGGCTATTTGAATGCTCCAACAAGACTGGGCGATTTATTGTAACCGAAGTCATGGACTTCAACCAAGATGACCTTGACCCAACTGATGTCATGCTTTTGGACACATGGGATCAGGTCAGCTGGAAACATATTCATATATCATATATCATAATACCAACACGGTCATTATTATAAGCTGCGGAACAAACTATACAACTGGATTTCCCTTTATGGGCCAGAATGATGAGAACTGTTCTCTAGAAGACTTGTATTGTAGTAGACCTGCAACACTCAATCATTACACGGATGACCCTTCATTTTAATGACAGACTTGTAATGCTACATTTCCAATATTATGGACACTGCAATGGAGATATTATAGTCAGATGCATTTTCCCCTAGTGATTAATGGAGGTGACCAGACTGGGAGTCATGAGCTGATGGTTGCCCAATGAGACAACCCCTTAAAACCAGAGCCAAATCTACAGAACAACAAGACTATTGCAATATCAGTATTCTAACATTACCAGACAAATTCTATATTAATCATTGACATTACAATATGATTTCTTTATAATAAGGTACTGTTACTGGTTACAAACTGCAAGGTAGGTTTGTGCAGGGGTGCACCTAGCCTTTCTGCTGCCTGAGGCGAAAACTGAAACGGCGCCCCCGATTTCCATTTTCTTAACCTAACCCCTTTGCCACATTGAAAGCACTCATTGTACATGGCCCTTCCACTGCCCTCCTCTTGCCGCTGCCTGTGACAACCTCATACATTCATTTCTGTAAAACTGTGGTTAGCAATAAATTAACAAAGTAATATTAGATATTTTGCTTCTAAACTTGATGCATAATTTCATGACATCACCGGATAAACTAAACTGATGTTAGAACAAAATTAGCATTTCTGATCCCCCACAAGGTATTCCTTTGGATCGGAGTGGAAGCCAATGATGTTGAGAAGAAAGAAGCAGTGGTAACGGCCGTCGATTACCTGAAGACTCATCCAAGTGTCCGAGATCCAGAAACCCCAATACTCATTATCAAACAGGGATTTGAGCCACCAAACTTCACAGGATGGTTCTTGGCTTGGGACCCACAGAAATGGAGTGTAAGATATAATGTAGTTATGTTACTTTTTTTATACATTGCTTTATAACAGACAGCAGAAAACAGAAATCGCAGTTTAAAGGGTATATTTTGCTTTGTTGGGCATAATTCACAAAGAATTGATTATGAAAAGTGGATCTTACTTCGTTGACATACAGTTACAAGACCTACATACAGTTCCAACAAGGGATGAATTGGTGAAGAAAACTACAGCCTTATTTTAATAAAGACTATGTATTTTGTGTGCAGGCTGTGTACTTCATCAGATCTGCTACCTGTGTTTTTAATACTATAGACCTGATGATGTGCGCAGACCTGAATCAAAGGCATAATCTGCATTAAAATAAAGTTTCACTGATTCTTATTTTAATAGAGATTATTTCTTATTTTCTTATTGTTCCTGATAATTGGCCTGTGTAAAAAGAGCGAGCAAATGGTTGTTCATCGGGTGTCATTTTGCTGGCACCAAAAATAATTGTTCCTATGCAGCACATTGTACTGTGTAGACAATGCTCTGCTGTGCAGGAACTGTGATTTTCCATGGGGACAAGCGATCGCTGTCTTGATCTCTTGTCCCGATGCAGTGGAGGTGACTGCTGCATGTAAATGTGGCCTTCATCTCTGCTGATGATCAGGCAATTATCAGGAGGCTACTTCATTCTCAATAATCTGCCTGATCATCGGTCCATGTAAAACGACCCTTAGTTGTACAAATCCTGAGAAATTCAGGTGTATCCTGTAGTGGTCTACATACCATCCAACACAACTGCATGAATAACACCAGAAGACCTGACCTGTTCTCATCTTTACTTCCTCTCTAGAATGGAAAGTCTTATGAGGAGTTGAAGATGGAGCTGGGCGACTCCACTGCCATACAGAGAATTACACGGGTATGCATACTGACCTTGCTTCAGGAAGAAAATTCTGTGATTTATGCTATATGCCATTACCTTTATGAAAAATGCACATTATATCCAGTATTACCAACATGAACCTTCATTACAGCAGTAAGCTTGGCATTTCTCAGTCTATTACTGTAAATGGTTTCTTGCAGGATGTCAATGGCATGGCCGTATCTCCCAGTACACCCAGCCCAAGCGCTAGCTTCCAATGCTTCCCACTTGAGGCCTTAAAAGGAAAACAGAAGCATGAGCTGCCAGAGGGGGTAGATCCCGCCAGGAAAGAGGTAAGATGGTTGGTAGACGGAGCCAAACCATGACAAAGTGTTGTGGGAATGTGTACAGTAAAGTGCACAGTAGAGGTGTGGTGGGGGTGTGTATCTCATCCGGTTTTTCAGTTTAGCTGGGTGAGAACTGAATTCCAGAAAATGGTATTGCTTCAGCAAGGCATAGTTGCTGGAGCTGTTTGTTATTTAAACTTGTCTGGGCTGGATTTATTTGGACCGGGAGACAGGTTGGTAGTGGGAGTCTTCCAGTCCACACCCCAGTCCATTACAGGTTCCCTGGCCCCAGGTGAGGCCAGCTGGGTTAATCAAGCTGGGATAAATCAACCCTCTGTGTATGACTTTGTGAGGAGAATTGGGACTTGGAAGGAAGCCTGCAGAGGCTCTGTGTGGTCTCAGCCAGGAGGGCTGAGGGGCCACAAGGCTGAGGAAGCCTGAAGTTTAGGGGGGCCAGCGACGCCTACGGAAAGAGGGTCGCATGGTCAGAGTCGGGAGGACTTCTGGACTATTGCTTTCCCCGCCCCAAAGGTGCTGGGGAGGTCACAGCCAGGAGGCTGCTGGACCGTATGGCTGAGGAAGCCGGATCGTGTGTGTTAACTGCGCTCTATAGGTGAGGTAGAGACGACCTATATATTAGGTAGTGCCTAGATGGGCAGGTGTTTATTTTGATGTTTATGTGTGCTGGTGCTAAAGAGCCAAAATAAACCATTTGGACTTTAACTGTTTATGGGGCGATGCGGGCACATGGCGCCCGCTCGCGGGTGCGGCGGGCGTCATGGCCGGCAAGTCTCTGCTGTTTCTAACAGCAGAGACTTGCCGCTACCTACTACATCGGCGGCGTCTTCCGGGTTGACTAGATGCCGTGATCACACGTGATCACGGCATCTAGTTGCGGCTAAACCCGGAAGCGTTCGCTTCCGGGTGGTGTACAGACACCCCGTGTGGCCAATCGGGGTGTCTGTACACCATATGAAAACTGTAATCCTCGCTGGTGAGGATTACAGTTTTCAAAGTGCAATTCTTATTCTGGCCACTAGATGGCAGGCCAGGATAAGAAATGAGCAATTCATGGCTTTCTGAGTCTATAAAACCCAGAATTGCTCATAAAGAAAAAAAAAAAAAAGCCACAATATATAAGCCCATATTTGAGCTTTCTAATAGTAAAAAAAAAATTTTTAAAAAAAGTTAAAAAATATATAAAAAATAAAAAAGATGTAAAAGTTCAAATCACCCCCTTTCCGTATAAGTAAAAAATAAATACCTAAATAACAATAAATATAGACATCATGGGTATCATCGTGACCAAAAACGCCCGTACTTTTAAAATATAAAAAAAAAAATTCCAATACAGCGAATTGTGTGGCGGAAAAAAGCGTCCAAATGGCGATTTGCCGTTTTTTGTCGCTTTTTTTTTCTAAAAAAAAATAAATAAAAAGTGATCAAAAAGTCATACACACCCCAGAATGGTATCAATAAAAACTTCAGATCGTCCCGCAAAAAATGAGCCCCCATACAGCTCTGTACACATAAATACCAAAAAGTTATAGGGGTCAAGATTTGACAAGGAAAAAAAAAAAAAAAAAAGGGCAACTTTCTAATTATTTTATCACTATGAAAACGCAGGAAAAACTATACATATTAGGTATTGCCGGATTCATACTGACCAGTAGAATGAAAGTAACGGATCAGTTTTAATGCACATCGAACGCTGTAAATAAGAAACCCGTAGAACTGTAGCGGAATAGCGTTTTCTTTGCAATTTCACCCGGTTTGGAATTTTTTTCCCGCTTCCCACTACACCGTATGCAATATTAAATGGTGGCGTTGGAAAGTACAACTTGTCCCGCAAAAAACAAGCCCTCATACAGCTATGTGAACAGAAAAATAAAAGAGTTATGGCTGTTTGAAGGCAGGGAGCGCAAAACGAAAATGCAGAACCGAAAAAAGCTCCGGGGGTGAAGGGGTTAACCGTGTTGTCAGAGGAGAAGTCTGTGATTGTGACGAATAATTTTATATTACTGTAATACTTCATTTCTGCTTCTATCACAGACCTATCTCTCTGACCGGGATTTCATTGCTGCTTTTGGGATGAGCAGGGGAGAATTTTCTGCATTACCTTCATGGAAACAATTGAATATAAAAAAGCAGCTTGGACTGTTCTAAGCTTCCAGCCATACCGCACAAGCCTGACGTCCTTGGAATTACCAAAGATCATCTTAATGCTTTAAAGCACAAGACACAAGACTCTGCTGTCAGATTGATACAAGATTATATCATGAGACTGCACTCACTATTTACTTCCCTTGAGCATTACCGACATTAAAGATGACGTGTAAATGACATTATAGTGTAATGCGCAAGTCTTCAGATGCTATCAACTGGGCTTAGACAGTGAGCTCCTCTGCTATTCCCAGCATGCTTTGCTCTGGGGGTATTACTTGTGTGTCAAAAGTCCAGTAAAGGCATTCCCTTCTGCCTTATCATACATACTATACATGGATTAAAGGGGATCTTGCCAGGTTTAGAGGCATAGACTAGCAGCGGAGGCCCTGGTTCCATGGATGTAATACTTACTGGGTTTGTTGCTAAAACGCTGTTTATGCGCTGCAGTCCTCTCAATGATGAGCATGCGCTGTGTACTTCTCAGTATTCATGTGCTGTGGCCCCTTCCCCCAATGCTGATGACCACTTTCTGACTATACACAGTCCAAGGAGAAAGTTGTAGATCAGAGACAGGGGTGGAGGAGAACTGCACCTCATTAATACTGAGGACTGCATGGCGCATACTCACCATTGAGAGGACTCAAGTACAACAGCAGGGAGATTTCTCATCTCTCTACGACAGTTTTCTGCCCAAAAAAATTGCAAATACCATATCTGCAACGTTTTAAATGCCATTGTGACAAACGGCGATTCTGTGCCACCATTGCCATTTTTCTGAAGAGCGGGCGTGGACATTGAACACAACACATTTATCTTCTTTTAAGTGACTTTTCTTGGAGTTGCCGTAGATTTCAGATTAGGTGCACGGGCTGCTGGAGGATGCATTTAATATATGATGAGGCCTGCTCTTCATCATAAATTAGGCACATCTTCCGACAGCGTAAAATGGCGGTCTATGATAAATCTCCCCCAAAGTGTACACCAAAAAACCCAGTAAGTGATGTCCCCATGGAATCAGGGTCTCAGTCACTAGATAGCAGTATAAACCTGGTGACTGATTCCCTTTCAGGTACTGTCGTGGTGATTTAATGTGTTTTTTTTAAGGTACTATGATTAGTAAAGCCTATTTACCATTTTTTTCAGTTCGTACAAAAAGTATGCTTTTTGTGTTAACTTAATGACAATATTTGGAATAAACTTCTGAATGTATGCAAGAAAACCCAGTATTTGAGATCCATTATTTTTCTATTGACGCGAGTGAACTCATTTTTATTATTAAAGGGAGTCTTTCACCTGTTTTTCACCAATATAACTAATAGCACTGCCCCACAGAAGATTGCAGCCACATCCCAGACATATTTGTGTGCACTTTGTGTCTGTATTACATGTCCAGAAAAAGCACTTTTATTCTGCTGGAAAACAGCTCCCAAGTGCCCAAAGCAAACCAGACTGAAAAGGGGAGGGCTTCTTTAGCTGTTCATACCTTGGAATTGGTAGCAGATAGGAAAATGGTTCTGACCTTCTTTGAAAGCTGGCATTCCAAGCTTTCAAATGATACCAAATCACAGCATTATATCCAGTATATCAGAAGATATAGCTGTTAGAAATAGAGTGGGGAGAGAAAGCTGTTTTTACTTTCACTTTCAGCCGGGCACTTGGGAGCTGTTTTCCTGCAGAATAAAAGTGCTTTTCCTGGACATGTAATACAGACACACAGTGCACACAGGTATGTCAGGGATCTGTATGCAATCTTCTGTGGGGCACTGCTGTTAGTTATATAGGTGAAAAAACAGGCGAAAGACTCCCTTTAAAGGGGTTATCCCCCAAATTTTAACCTTTTTTTGCACTTGCATATCCAACTCCTGCATTTTATCACGCTCTGACTGATTTCTTCAATAATTTAGTAATAACAAATGTCCTGTAGTGAAATCATTGGGCTTTTGTTACTATCATGTAAGTAATCAGGCTACGTAGATGGAACTTAAACCATATTTATTGGAATACAATTTCTGAAACGCCTGATATTTGCTAAATTCCTGTAAGTAAATATGAAATGCACTGTTCTTTTAATAACTGGAAAACACCGTTATACACTTACACTACACCCCTTTAAAAATTCCATGGAGTTAACTTTTTGGGGGTTTCTACTGTACAGTCCCTGACAGAAGTTCTGTCGCTTATCCATGTTGTGGAAATTAAAGCTTATAATCTGACTTAAAATTCATCCATTGGTTTTAGAAATGACTCATATGAAAGCTGAAACCCTCCCAAATGAGTTTTTTTTTACAAAAATAAATTTGCTTCACTGCTGAAATATTGATCATTTAATGAACATGGAAAGGTCAGATTTTGGTAAGACAAAAATTTTGTCGCCCACAGAAAGTAATGTGAAAATCAAACAAATAATTCACTTCAAATACAAAGATATGTTTCATAACATTGGTGAATGAAGTTGTGGTGCTATTAGAGCCATATTTAATATTTTGTATAACTTCCATGAGCTTGAAGGACTGCATCCATGCATTTCGACAATGATTCATACAATTTATTGATGAAGTCATCAGGAATAGCAAAGAATGCAGTCTTACATGCCTCCCAGAGTTCATCAAGATTCTTTGGTTTTGTCTTCCAAGCTTCCTCTTTCATCCTACCCCAAACATGCTCAATGATGTTCATGTCTGGTGACTGGGCTGGCCAGTCCTGGAGCACCTTGATCTTCTTTGCCTTGAGGAACTTTGATGTAGAGATGGATGTATGAGATGGAGCACCATCCTGATGCAAAATTTGACCCCTTTTATGATTGGGAATGTAAGAGGTAGCTAATACTTCTTGATATTTTAGGCTACTGATATTGCCTTCCACCTTGCAAATGTTTTGCACATCCCCATACTGAATGTAACCCCAGACCATGATCTTTCCACTACCAAACTTAACTGTTTTCTGGGTGTATCTTGGATCCATACGGGCTCCAGTAGGTCTCCTGCAGTATTTGCGGCAGCTGTGGTGTAATTCAACTGAAGATTCAACTGAGAAATCCACCTTCTGCCACTTTTCCAGCGTCCATCCGTTTAGCAGGCTCTGGGCCTTGGCAAATGCCACACGGTTTTTTAATTGCCTTTTGTTTAGTGCTGGCTTCTGGGCACTGATTCGACCATGGAGGCCATTTCGAGACAGAATCCTACAACTGTTCTAGTTGACACAGGGACTTGAGGTGACCAGGCCTGTTGGAGCTCTGCTGCAGTGGAAGAGGGGCTGGCTTTTGATTTTCGAACCAACAAACGTTCCTCCTGAGCAGTTGTCTTGCGGGGTGTGCCGGACCTGGGCTTGTCAAAAACATCTCCAGTCTCAAATCTTTTATTAATTCTTTGTACTTGAAGCTGAGACACATTAAAGGTGCCAGCCACCTCTGCAGTGGATCTGATCTTCAGCCTCTTGATAATCAAGGCTTTGGTCGCAGGGTGGATTTTGGGCATGTTGTCAGAGGTGAAGTTTCAAGTGAAGGTCTGGTGTGCTGGAGTTCTTTTCATACACACCCACTAATTAACTGATCAGTTAGTGAGCACAGGTGAGGCTGTAAACTACAGTAGGATTGGGTGAATTATGACAAGACGACAAAACGTTTGTCTTGCCAAAATCTGACCTTTCTGTGTTCATTAAATGATCAATATTTCAGCAGTGAAGCAAATTTATTTTCATTTGGGAGGGTTTCAGCTTTCATATGAGTCATTTCTAAAACCAATGGATGAATTTTAAGTCAGGTATAAGCTTTGGTTTCTACAACATGGATAAGCGACAGAACTTCTGTCAGGGACTGTAGAGGCAGTAGCATGTTTTCTGCTGTTACATTCATTCTATATTGGACTGCAGTTTCATTCATACAGGAGCACAGGACCCCCATTGTGATCAGCGGGATCCCAGTAGTTGGGCTTCCTATGATAAGCTTCCATGTACACAAAAAAGTCTATCATGCACACTATAAAATAAACAGACAAGATCTTGGATTCTTTCCATATAATATACATTTTTGTTCAAGTAGAAACACCAATTGTACAATATTAATTTGGTAAATGTAAAGTTTATTTCAGCTGAGAACACTAGGGCTGGAATGGTTTATCCTTAAGGTTGACTGGCTTCTGAAGACTGTGGTTCCTCCCCACATTCAAAGCGCACAAAATCCAACACTTGCACTCCATGTGGCTGGAGATACTGTCCTACAGTCATGGCGGGTTCCAGCAGGAAAGGCTGGGCCAACATTCTGGTTTCTGCATCTCCAGCGGATTCATCCTCTATAGACCCCACTGACAAGGGATTCATGCCGACGACATGCTGGCCCAGCCTACGGCCAAGTTCAGTGATGTTGCTTGTAGAACTTGCATCAGTCTTTCTACATACAACCAGTGACCCATATTTGCCAAATGACATGTTTGCCAAGGACGGCAGGTCTGCTTGCAAAGCGCCATGCATGTAAGACCCGATAAACATGTCAGGGGAGACCATGACCCATGCTGCCCTTCTCATTATCATGTTTTCTCCAAGTTTTCCTTCAAGGCAAAAAGAAAAAATGTAGAAATATAAAAGGTGAAGTCAGAATAAGGCTGAAATAATGAGCGACTTTAGAGCAAATTAATCTACAATAGGGCAATCACAAAAATTTGATAATGATGGGAATACTGTGTTATATACTACATTAACAGTAACTGTACCCCATCAGGATCTTAACTTAGTCACCAAAGACCTAAAGGGGTTTTCCACTACTTAGATATTGATGTCCTATCCTGATTGATAGGCCATCAGTATCTGACTGGTGGGGTCAGACATCCCACACTCCCACCAATCAGCTGTTTACAGCAACCAATGGCACCAGAAACTATACAGTGGACAGAACTGGAAGCACATGGTTCTACCCACAGTCTAGTGGGCGTGTTGGGGTACTGCACCCAGCTCCCTATCAAGTGAATGGGAGGTGAGCTATGGTATGCCAGTACCAGAACTATAAAGTGTACAGAGCCTTTTGTCTATTGTATTGTTTCCGCCACCAGTGGCTGCTTGAAGCAGGTGATCAGTGAAGGTGCTGGCAGTCAGACCCCCACCGATCTGATATTGATGCCCTACCCTGAGGATAAGTCATCAATATCTAAGCACCAGAAACCCCCCCTTAAATATCTGTTCGAAATATGACAAGCGTTTTCCTTTTTTCCAATAAAAATGTTTAATGGGGCTGGGACATATTTTATTCTTACATGTATACCATCACACCATAAAATACATATAAATGCAAGCACAAAGATGGTGGTCTCGGTTTGATACAGCAATATTACAGAGAGCTGTCCTCACCCCTTGAAAAAGCAGCCAGAAATGATGCGTAACCAGGTTGGCATCATGTTTTTTTATGTCAATTCAGGAAGCCATGCACTACGGTGTGTTATTCATCTACATCTTTTTGTAACCTTTTCCCCCACTATGAACAGTAATTGGCCATTTTGGATCTGCACAGATCTCTAATACTGGATCATCAAACCCTTATCACCATCTTTGCATTTGGTTTTAATGTGTTTTAGGTCATGACGACCAGTTTGTACATTATGGATTAATAAAGCTATTGGTCCTATAGTCGTTTACTTGTGTGTATATGTATACGTGTGTGGTATAAAGCCTTCTACCTGCTTCTGGGGTTCTTCAACTGTGGCTATTACCATCACCGGCTCTGTACAGTTTCTGGCTCTGGAGGCTGGATGAAACAGCTGACCGGCGCGGTTTCTAGTGGTTAGACCCTTACCAATCTGCTCATGATCTAAAAGTATATTATAACATACCTATTGTCATTGCAAGAAGATCTTTGAGAGATAATTCATCTGACTTCATTTGCAAAATCTCCTCACCCGGCAGGAAACACTGAAAAAATAAAAAACAAAGTGAAAAATCAAGGTAAGCAGAGGGGGTAAAAAACAACTGCACTACCAAAAAGGCTTCATACAACTGGATCTGGAACAATCCTTTCCCCTGAAAAGACATCATACCCATTCGATTGTGCTACATGCTTAGAGCACAAGGGGGCACTGGAATTACCTGGATTGTTGCACTGGTTACCGATTGCAACTATAGACTCACATGGGGATATTTATCATGGGGCTATTATCTGAAGTCAGTTTACTTGAGTCTGTATTGGTGCACTTTGTGCTCATTTTATCAAAGGTCACTCATTATTTGATAAATTTGGAGGATCTATAAATGTAAAACTAGTCTAGAAATGCTACTACAGTTTTTTTTGCATACCCCCCCCCTCCATTGGACTGACATAAAGGCTATGTAACCTTCGAAAGCAATTTATTTTATGATTGCATGTCACTCATTTTTCCATAAAAATATTTTTTTCATTCGGCCTTTATTAAAAAATATTGAACGGTCACAAAAGGTTAACTGCTTTTCTAGCTGTGTGACTGGTACTTTCTCTTTCACTTTTTGCTGAACATCTAATAACCCTTATGTCTAAATTACTAAGAGGTCATAAACATTTATTTCAGCCACATTCTTATCAGTAATATAAGGATTGAGCTATAATCAGTGTTTATAAGGGCAGAGAGCAGAGATAAGGAGTCCGTCTGCTCCCCAAATGAAGGAAAACACAAATTCACAGGCTGACACTACAGCATGTCAGCTCTGTACAGAAAAAAGGAAGCCATATTTTTAATAAAGACAAATTTAAAATATTTTTAGTTCAAAATGATTTTTTTTAACCTGTCAGTGATAAATCTGGATTGAAACTCATTAAAGGGGTTTTCCCATCTCAGACAATGGGGGCATATAGTTAGGAAGATGACTTCCCGGTCACTCCTGGAAGATGCAGCTGCTTGACTGTCATATGGCATTAGCTGCAGCCCACCCACAGAAAGAGAAGAGACCACAGATACAGAGGGGCGAGTAGAGAAGTTAAAAGGGTGAAAACTACAGAGAAGTGTTTGCATTGATAAAATAATGGTGCGCATTACTCCAGATATTTTTTATTTTTAATTTGTGGGATAACCCCTCAAATGGGATGAACACAGTAAAATGAGGCAATAACATCTTGTAGTGATAAACATGTTACCAGCTCTGTCCAAGTATTTGACAGTACACATTGTGGCAGCAAGATTCAAAGGATAATCTCAGTATGTTCTTAACCCCTTCCCAACATGGCGATTTTCTGTTTTCATTTTTCACTTCCTGCCTTCCAGGAGTCATAACTTTTTTTCATTTTTTGTTCACATAGCCGTATGAGGGTTTATTTCTTTATTGTTCATTTATTTTTATTTTGGGGAAAGGGGGCGATTTGAATTTTTAAAAATATTTTTAAAAATGTTTTTTTTTTTAACATATTTTAGGGAGCCCAACATGCAATCATTAGATTGTCATTTTATTCAGTCATGGAATTTTATCCATTGCTGAAAACAGAAATCAGTATACCACTAATAGGCCTAGAAATCTAGTACAGGCTCTGGCCTATTACTACTAAGGAACTTCTTCCCCAATGTCAGCAAGGGGAAGGCGTTCCTGCTCGGAAAGCACACACTCCCAGGTTTTTTACCTTTCAGATGCTGTGGTCACATTTGATCACATAAACATTAGCCCTGTGTGAAACAGCAGGCACCTGGTGGCTATAGCTCTCGCTTTACTCCTGAGTAGGTGCTATCTTTAAAGACGCGACATCAGCCAAACGTATACAGCTCATGTTGGGAAAGGGTTAAACGACAGAAGCTGCCCATCTTGGGTACGTTGAGTAAAGGTTACCTTTGAATAAGAAGCCTGGTGCTGCTCCGCGCTCCGGCAGTGCCTCAGAGTACAAAGTGCTGACTGCTGAACCAGCTGCTGAAACTTCACATTTCTGGCAACAAAGTCTGTCTCACAATTCACCTGGAAAAAAAAAAGACAGGGTTTGGTGTTTGTTAGTCGCACTTTTATTAATTCAAGAGATCATCTTAAAATAAATAAAATAAAAATTGGATGTGAGTTTTAGAGATAATGAATAACAGAGCTCTCCACCTTAAGAGCGACCCGCAGGACCTTTACTCTAGAGGACAGCAGCGTCCCACAGATATCAGTGTTATTACAATGGCACTTTAAGAACTGAAAAGACTAAAGACAGGTATGTGTGAAAACTGGTTTAGGGTACATCCACATCGGACAGGTCCGCTGCAGATTTCTGGCAGGTTTCCGCAGCAGCAAAATCTGCATCAAATAGTCTATCAATTTACCCTGCATATGAATAATAAAGGATAAGGCTGGTAATACTAGCTGTCCAAAACACTAAGGACAGCATTGACTCCAGGCAACTCATCCCAGAAGCAGTTTTCACTCATGGGAAGCCTGAAGCCATACATAGTTATAGGCTGTATATACAGTCTATATTAGAGATGGTTTACTATGTATATCATATCTTTATCAAACAGGCCGAACTGGATGGACAGATGTCTTTTTTCAGCCTTATAAAACATGTTACTATGACGTACTCTGCTTGCTACGTCAACCAAGCATATTGTAGCTGGCATTGAAGTAAAAAGTGGTGATTGAAAGTTTGTGAAACCTTCAGAATTTTCTATGTTTATGCAGACATTTGACCTAAAACTACAGCAGATTTTCACACATTTCTAAAAGTAGAAAAAGATAACCAAATCAAACAGAAGTCAAAAAAATAACACTTGGCCATTCATTTATTGAGGAAAAGGATCCAATATCACATGTCTGTGGGTGGCAAACCTTTGCCGTCAGTATCTGATGTGACCTCCTTGTGCAGAATAACTGCAACTAAACCTTTCCGGTAATTGGCGATTAGTCCTGCACATCGGCTTGGAGGAATTTTAACCCATTCCTCTGTACAAAACCGCTTCACCTCTGTAATGTTAGTGAGTTTCCTCCTATGATCTGCTTGCTTCAGGTCCTTCCAAAACATTTCTAATGGATTAAGTTCAGAACCTTGACTTGGACATTTCAAAACTTTAACTTTATTCTCCTTGATAGCTATTTTCTAGTTGAACAACTTGTGTGCTTTGGATTGTTGCCTTGCTGCATTACCCACATACTCTTGAGATTCAGCTCAGGGACAGATGTCTTGACCTTTTCCTGTAGAATTTGCTGGTCCATCAATAATAGCAAGCCGTCCTGGCCCAGATGCAGCAAAACAGGCCCAAACCATACTACCAGCACGTGTTCCACAGGTGGGTTGAGGTTTTTATGCTGGAATGCAGAGTTTTCCTTTCTCAAATTCTCCAAAAATAACACTTCTCATGTAAACAAAAAAGTTCTACTTTTGTCTCATCCATCCACAACACATTGTTCCAATAGCCTTCTGCCACCTTGTCTAGGTGATCTTTAGCAAACTGCAGACGAGCAGCAATGTTCTTTTTGGGGAGCATCAGCTTTCTCCTTGCAATCCTGCCAGGCACGACATTGTTCTTCAGTGTCCTCCTGATGGTGGATTCATGACCATCAACATTATGCTAATGTGAGAAAGGCCTTCAGTTGCTTAGAGGTTACGTGGGCTCTTTGTGACCTTGTGGACTCTTACACACCTTGTTCTTGGTGTGATCTCTGTTGGTCGACCACTCCTGGGGAGAGTAATAACGGTACTGAATTTCCTTTACTTGTACACAATCTGTCTGACTGTGGATTGGTGGAGTCCAAACTCTTTACAGATGGTTTTGTAACCCTTTCCAGCCTGATGAGCATCAACAATTCTTCCGAGGTCTTCAGAAATCTCCTTTGTTTGTACCACTACACACTTCCACAGATAGATCCCTGTTCTTAAAATAAAACACATCCTCCACTCACATCCGATTGTCCTTCCACAGAATGAAAACACCCGACTTTAATTTCACCTTCAAAATATCTGGTAAGGTTCACATCCTTTTACCACTCACAGACATTTGATATTGTATTATTTCCCTCAATAAATAAATGACTAACTCTAAATATTTTTGACTCATATGTTTGATTTGGTAAGACCGAGTTCAAATGACCATTGATCTTACAGACAGAACAGAAAAACAGATCCATTATTTGGAGCACCAGTTATGATCAGTTTGTGTCACTTCTGTCAGAGATTAGTTATTATTGATGGGAGAAAAAAATCCCGTAAAAAAAAAAAGTGATCTCTGACGGAAGTGACACAAACTGATGCTCAAAATAACCGATCCATTTTTAAAAGACAATTTTCTGTTCTTTTGAGGAATCAGGCTAAATGGAGGTGAATCTTTATCTACTGATGTAGTTTTAGATCAAATGTATACAATAACATAGAAAATTCTAAAGGGTTCACAAACTTTCAAGAACCATTGTATGTGTATATACAGTGCCTTGAAAAAGCATTCATACTCCTTGAACTTTTCCACATTTTTTTCATGCTACACCCACAAACCTAAATGTATTTTATTGGGATTTTATGTGATAGACCAACACAAAGTATCAAGTATGTGTGATGTGAAAAGAAAATGATACATGGTTTTTACTAAAGTAAAATCTGGAAAGTGTGGCGTGCATTTGTATTTGGCCTCCCTGAGTCAGTACTTTGTAGGACCACCTTTTGCTCCAATTACAGCTGCAAGTCTTTTGGGGTATGTCTCTACCAGCTTTCCACATCTAGAGGCTGAAATTTTTGCATATTCCTCTTTGCAAAATAACTCAAGCTCAGTCATATTGGATGGAGAGCGTCTGTGAACAGCAATTTTCAAGTCCACAGATTCTCAATGGGATTTAAGACTGGACTTTGACTTGGCCATTCTAACACATGAATATGCTTTGATCTAAACGATTCCATTGTAGCTCCAGTTGTACTGTATGTTTAGGGTTGTTGTCCTGCTGGAAGGTGAACCTCCGCCGCATCTAAAGTCTTTTGCAGCCTCTACCAGGCTTTCCTCCAGGATTGCCCTGTATTTAGCTCCATCCATCTTACCATCAACTCTGACCATCTTCCCTGTCTCTGCTGAAGGAAAACATCCCCACAGCTTGATACTGCCACCGCCATGTTTCACAGTGAGGATGATGTGTTCAGGGAGAATAAATTACACACAGATTGACTAATTTACTAATTAGGTGACTTCTGAAGACAATTGGTCACACTGGGTTTAATTTAGCGGTATCAGAGTACAGGGGGCTGAATACAAATGCAACCCACACTTGTCAGATTTTTATTTATTAAAAACTTTGAAGATCATGTATCATGTTCTTTTTACTTCACACATCCTTGATACTTTGTGTTGGTCTATTTAAACATTTAAAGTTGTGGGTGTAATGTGAAAAAAATGTGGAAAAGTTCAAGGGGTATTAAGACTTTTTCATATATCATAATGAGCAAAATAACAGTGCTGCTCGTGCACAGATGCTTCCTTTACTCACTTCCACCATTACTGCCGTGTTGCCTTCCTGTAGAAGACCCACAAGACCCTCTGCCGTCTTTCTTCCTTGTAACTTGGTAGCTTTATTCCATCCTTCTTTCTGTGCTTGCTGGTGGAGCCATGTCTCTGCCTTTATTAAAAAAAATATATATATAAATCACAGTCAGTATACAGATACAAGCCCATACTCCATGGAACAGAAGACATATGGACAAAAATCTGTATTAGAATAATCCAGCTGTAAGAGGCGGTGCTCGCTTGGGTCATCGCCTCCTCTTACAAACAGCTGGTCGGCTGGGATACCGGGTGTCGGATTCCGCCGATCTGATATTGATGACCTATCCTGACGATAGGTCGTCAATATTAACGGCTGCACAACCCCTTTAAGTCTAAGGGGCAGACTGCTGATTTCAGTGCATCTGTCACTATTTTAGGGCTCATGCACACAAATGTATTTTCTTTCCATGACTGTATGCAGAACCATTCATTTCAATGGGTCAGCAAAAAAAACGGAAGTTACTCCGTGTGCATTCTGTTTCCATATGTCCGTTCCGCAAAAAACAGAACATGTCCTATTATTGTCCGCATAACGGACAAGGATAGGACTGTTCAATTAGGAGCCAGCACATGGACATCATCGGTATTTTTGGCGGATCCGTTTCTTGCGGACTGCAAAATACACATGGTTGTGTGCATGAGCCCTTACGCTGCACTCAGTGAGGGTAGCAGAAAAAATGTGCCAGGTTCTCTTTCAGGGGTTAGGCTGGAGTCAAATAGACAATAAGATGCCTGTATGTAACCTGGAGGAGACACTTTCCTGGAGTCCTGCACTACTGAGATGGTAGAGAAAGGAGCAGTGAGCAGGACAGTGGAGGTCACTGCTTCTACTACTAGAGTGGGGGAAAAGGGGACCAGGCTGTACAGCGGAGCATGAGGGGCTCCTAGACCAGACAAAGAGTCATCCAGGTCTGGATTATGTTATAAGAATGCTTGGCTGCAGGGTGAGAAACTTCTCTTTTTATTTCTTACCTGTTTTGTATCATTGTTGAACTTTTCTAGTGCTTTCTTACAGTTAATAAACGAGTAGCCGGTTTTCTTTCGGAGTTTAACTAAAAGTTCCTTTTCGGCTGCTAGTAACCGAAAACCGGAGTGGAATAGCCCGGCCTGCTGCCCGGAGAAGAGCTGTCAGATAGAGAGAACACAACCAGAATCAATATATCTCTTGTATTTCTACACTATAGATTTATAAAAGATACTTTCATGGATCTTATCCCGACTACATTATAAATGGTGTCAACGAAACAAAAAAAAAAAAAAAGCAAAAACCTGAGGAACTGGCCAGTGTGGAGAGCCTATCCTACCAGAGGATAGGTCATCAGTATTAACATCTTGGAAAACCCCTTTAAGGGTGAATTCACATGGGGCAGAATTGTTGAAGAAACTTCTGCAACTGGAAATGTTCTGAATGTATGTGTCTGTTTGGAGAGGTTTCAGCAGCGACCACATGGATTTCTGCAAGCTGCAACCTCTTTCCAGCTGAATGGGACAATCGCAGAAATGTCTGCAGCAAATCTGCCATGTGTGAATTCACCCTAACAATGACTCCTTCTCTTCTTGCAACGATGGGTAAAAATACAATAGCAATTTTCCATTCTAGGCTTCCAAGCACTACAGATCTCAGAATACACTGTGTAGGCACAGAGAGGATGGGTGGATGATGATGTCATAATCTACACCTGATGATGTCATTCCACTGCATGCTGACATCAGGACTGCAATGTAAGTGCTGTGCACACTAGGCTGACAGGAAGAATCTATAATATCACACAGAATGTAGTGGTGTAATCTAATGCTGCCTAAAATGAGAGGTCCCTTAAAAAAAAATCCTGCAGCCCTCCCATCACATGCGGAGCCTCCTTTACAGCAGAAACATAACCTCTTCTCTGCCGCAAAAAAGCCGCAGCCCCGACTGTTCATACACACGTGTCTAACCTTGGAGCGCAGAAATCCTGACAGCGCAGCCATACTGCTCTACTATGAATGACAGGGCGCGGAGAGATGACGTCACGCCCTCTAGTGTTCACACACTACCGGAAAATACTCTGCTCTTGCGGGTCACTTCAGCCGCCATTTTGCTGAAGCGCTAGTGCCCAGAGACTAGTCTGTGATGAGGGACAGTGGAGTGGGAGGCTGGAGGCGTCAGGGCAGTGACGAGCTACCCGCCTTATAAAGGGAGCAGTTTCCTATGGAGGTGCTGCCCCTTGTGGTCAGACCTGAAGAGAGCTATGGCCCATCCTATCACAGGAACCGCCAGACCTGGATGGATTTTTGTGCACTTTTCACTTTACTTCTGCACCAAACTCTGCATGTTACTGGCGGATTTTGACGCAGATCTCACCTGTTACATTGCAAAGTGTGAAATCTGCAGGATTTGTCAGTATCTGCTCGATGGGGTCTGATTCCTGGTACCCCCACTGAACAGCTATATGAAGAGGCTGCAGCAGTGTCTTTCTAGGCCAGGGATCAGCAACCTTTGGCGCTCCAGCTGCTGTGAAACTACAACTCCCAACATGCACACTTACTCAGCTCTTCTTGTAAGAAGTGAAAGGAGGATTCTTGGAGTTGTAGTTTCAGAACAGCTGGAGTGTTGGAGGTTGCTGATCCCTGTTGTAGGCCATTGACGTCATGTTCATCAGTCACATGGCCCATGTGCACCTCACTCCCATTCAAATGAATGGGCCTGGGATGCAATACAAAGCCTAGTCGCTATATAATGTATGGCACCTTGCTTGGTAAGCTGAGGTGGCTGCAGCTTCTTCAAACAGCTGATCAGAGGGGGTCGCGGGTGTCAGATCCTCATCAATCAGATATTGATGACCTATCCTGAGGATAGGCCATCAATATCAAAATCTCGGGCAACCCCATAAGGCCTGGGCTACACTGTGACTCTTTGTAGCGCAACTGATTTTAACTATTGTACTACAGTCCTCCTACCGCTGGGACCCCCACCAATCTGTTACCCCCTCTCCTGAGAATAGAGGACAACTTAATCCAACTGGAATACCCTTTTAAATGTACATGCATACCACAGATGCATATTCCTCAGCATTTCTGGACCATATCTACATGTTCATGTGTCAGGTCAATTTCCGCACTGTGTAGATGAGATTTTGAAAAACTGTACTAGGCTGCGGATTTTCTATGTATCTTGCAAAATATGTGCGGTTTTTCAGCGCTGATTCCTGTGCAGAAAAACTCTAGCATTGGACAGCACCAGCAAAGTGTACGAGATTACACAAATCTCTTGTAAGCTTTGCGGATTGTTTCTGTGCAGAAAATGACCTGCCGTGCGGGTTTCCGAATCTGCAGCATGTCAGTGGTTTGCGGTTTTAGCTGCAGATTTCACCCTTTTCCAATGAAGGGTGAGATCTGCAGCAAAACCGGATGTAATCCCCCCCAAAAAACCGCAATGAGAAATTGCGGATTTTGGTGTGGATCTGTTGCAGAATTCCGCACAGATATTTGTGTGATCACCCTCATCGTGTCCAGGCGGTCTTACTGTACCTTCACACTCTGCAGAAAATTCCACAACTGACTGATCAGTTCCATTCACCTTTATGGGGCTTGCAGAAGTCCATGTGCTTGTCTCCCCATTCAAATGAAACAGATTTTCAGTCGGAAATTTCGGCAAAAAAATCTGCAGTGAGAAGGCGCCCCCTCAGGGTGAGTGCTTATATTACATGCAGATATTATTTCTATTTGCATGGCAATTAATTAAATCCATGGTGACACTCTGCGGCATTTCCGCAACTGATCGGGCATGCTGTGGATGTGAAATATATTCGCCTGCTCTAAATCTGCTGCGGATTTCTACGCAGCAGTGAACGGGCCTCATTAGACCCCATTTACTGACATGGTACTGTACTTTGTTCTGGAATTTCAGTGCAGACTCCACATCTGAAATTCCAGAACACATACCGTACATGATGTGTGCACTCGCACGTTCACACTACTAAATGCAGGTATTACATCATCATGTGATTCTGACAGCGCAGGATTCTTATGCAGTTGCTACTGTAAGTGTATTAGACTAGGGCTACACGGCGACACCCGTCGCAGCCGGGATCCCATAGAGATGAATGGGATCGCCGCGGCAGTCGCACGAAATCCAACTGTGTTGGATTTCTTGCGACTGCCGCGGCGATCCCATTCATCTCTATGGGATCCCCGCTACTCAGGGATCCTGGATGCGACAACTGTCTCCGTGTAGCCCTAGCCTAATGTGTGTACATGGGGCTGATGAACACATCAATACAAATAATCCCTTTCGTTCCAATCATTCCTCTCTACAAGTCCCCTGACTATTTGCTCGTCTGGATTTTTGTCCACCATTCAGGCGGGAAAAGTAGAGCATTCACATTCACCTGTAAATACCGCTGACATTTTCCTAGAACCATTTTAACCATTCAGAACATTGCCACCGCCGTTGTGGTGTAACTTTGTGCCTCACTGTAAGGGCTGATGTACACGAAAGTGTGTGGCCTGCAAAACAATGGTGCTGACTGAATCCACAAACAGCGGCCACACAGCCGGTGCCCGTGTGTTGTGGACCGCTATTTGTGGTCCGCAGCACTGTATGCACACGTTCGTTTGCATGATTCATGCCTGTGAATCCCGGGCATGTGCTGTCTCCTGCTCTTATGTATCCAGTAACTTTAAGGTGTGTATTCACTAGAGATGAGCGAGTACTAAAATGCTCGGGTGCTCGTTATTCGAGTCGAACTTTTCCCGATGCTCGGGTGCTCGTTTCGAATAACGAACCCCATTGAAGTCAATGGGAGACTCGAACATTTTTTTTTTCTGCACAGGGAAGTTTGCCTGAAAACCTGGAAACCTCAGAAAATGATGGAAACACCACGGAAATGGACAGGAAACAGCAGGGGCAGCATGCATGGATGCCTCTGAGGCTGCTTAATCCCACCATTACCCCAAATCCTCAGGCAACAGCCTGGTGGTTACCCTCATGGCAATTGTGCTCACCCAGACCAAGAAAGGCGAGGCAAATATCCATCACATGTTAGGGAAGCACCCAACTAGGTGCAACGAAGGTCCATCACCGCCTGCAGGTGACACCACTGCTTCATGCTGGCACTGCAGCTGAAATCAAGTTTAGTATCTGTTTATCAGTTGCTGTGCCTGCTGGTGGTATAGTGTGAGCATAGCTACTTCCCCAAGCAGTTGATCTGGGTTGATTCCCTGTCTATCGCAGTGAGGCAATTTCAGAATCAGTACAATATCTATATGTCCCCCTACTGGGTAAATTGTTTGGAGAGAGGCCTATAGTGGGGGGAAGGAGGTTTCGCTGGAAGAGCAGAGGAGTGCCCCCTGAGCTAGCGTGTGTGGTGGTGACAACAGCCG